>JAUPFT010000013.1:16037124-16304624 GCA_036936625.1 Parnassius smintheus behrii
GAAAAAAAATCATTGATCCCTGATTTGTCGATAAAATTAATTATATTTTAACCCCTTAAAGTATCGGACATCGGAAACCGGACATCCTGTATATTGTGATAGGTGAGATGGACAATCCACTTCATGTTTCAATAACTTATACAAAAAATTATGGACTGCTGTTCCTTCCATTGATTTAATGATAGCATATTAAATTGGTTTGACCTATCAGAATAACTAATAATTAAATAAAACTTATATATTAATATAACTTAATTTAATAACTACTAAATTTATATATGGTAGAACTACACTGCAGCTATATTATGGATGTAGCATGAATGGGTCGACTCTACCGGGGAAAGACAACAATCTTACAGACTACCAGCGTAAAATAGCAGCTTAATGCTACTGTGTTTTGTATGGTGAGTGTAGAGAACAGAGACCCTTTTTACTGGAAACGAGGCATTCTGTCGTAGTCTTCAGGGGTTACAATGCATCTGCATTTTGATTCTTCATTGAGGATAAATGTAGATGTCTATGGGCCACAACAACCACTTACCATCAGGACGACTGTTTGCTCGTTTGCCAGAACTTCATCCCCCTGTCATATTGGGCATTGGGTATACTTAAATATACAGGGTGGCCCAAAAGTCGTGGATCAAACGCAACTAGGGGTTAGATGGGGTCATCAGCTGCAAAAAGTTGTTCTACGGGAGGTCCTTAAAGTCAACCCCTGCAGAGTTATAATTTATTTTGTGTTTTTATGAGAAAATTGACTTTTTTTAACTAATTCTTATTAGAATGCCAAAAAATAAACATCCTCTATCTTTTTTATAATTTTCACTAGATTGGTACTGATGAGTCCTTGCGTTAGACATGCTATTTATGGTTGTTTATTGGGTGTGTTGAAGATAATGTTAAGTTTTACGATTATTATTTTTCTCAAATCATAACTTTTTATTTACTTCGGACCCCACTGTGAAAAAAAAATACTCTACCGAAAAGTGACCCTGTATTACAAGTTTTGGCGCATTTAATAGGGATTCTGAAAAGGTATTACACATGGTTATGCGTGGCTTTGATATCTTTTTAGGACGATTATTCATGGCAAGGCCAAAGTTAACCCAACCATAAAACTCGGTTAGGCTTATTTAAAAATAAACTAGAATTAATACAATTAATGACAAAGACTCTCTGCCTCTTTTTTACACTAACTATTTAATCCTTTGTCAGTAAAAGGCCGGTTGGCCCGTCAGTTCAGGTAGCGATATCTTTTCTAGGAAACAAAAGGCTGGGCCGGCAGGGGCGGGGGCTGGGGGATGCGCGTGAGCATGTTTCTTTAGAATGTTTAGTGTTCTTTAGTAACTCGCTTCCTGCCTGTGGGTACGCACGTGTTCTTTTTCTCGGTTTTACGACGACTTGTGACCAGTTTCTTTCCTTTGACCTACGCTTTGTTTTTCGGACTTGTGATAGATTGCCTACCTGTGACCAGTGCTGTGTGAATCGGACGGATTGGCTACAAAAGTGGACAGATGGCTGCTGCGAGGAGAGAATACACCCAACGGGAGTATGCAGAAATGCATTACCTGTATGGCTTTTGCGACGGTAATGCCCGGGCTGCTGCCAGGGAATATCGTCAACGCTACCCTAACCGTGATCGTTTTCCGGATTACAGGGTCTTTATGCGCGTACATAATTCGTACATGGAGGGAGTCTTACCCGGTCAGCATGCTATGAGAGCAGGCAGACCAGTGATGCAATTTGAAAATGAAGATGAAGTGCTGAGAGAATTAAGATTGGATCCTAGTATAAGTCAACGCCAAATATCCAGTAATATCGGGATTCCAAGATCGACGGTGCAACGTGTCATTAACAGAAAAAAATATCACGCCTACCACGTGCAAAGGGTCCAAGCTTTGCTGCCCGGTGACCATGAACCTAGAGTGCGGTTTTGTAGAGAGCTAAGATATCACAGAGAAGATCCGCAGTTCTTTAACAAGGTTTTATGGACGGATGAGTCAACTTTTAGAAGAATGGGAGTATTCAATATCCACAATCTACATTTTTACTCCAGAGTAAACCCCCATATCATAAGAAATGATCGATTCCAGAATCTGTTTGGTATTAACATGTGGGCTGGTATAATTGGCCAGCAGTTGGTGCTGCATGAAATGCCAGCAAGGCTGAATGGTGCTCAGTATTTAAATTTTTTGCAAAATAATTTAAACCATATTCTTAACGAAGCTGAAGTTCCAGAAGAAAGAATAGCAGAAATGTGGCTGCAACATGATGGCGCCCCGTCTCACTACGCTCGAGCAGTCAGAGATCATTTGAACGAGCGCTTCCCCAACCGGTGGATTGGTCGAGGCGGACATGTTGCGTGGCCACCCCGGTCGCCCGATTTAAATCCATTAGATTTTTTTCTTTGGGGCTATTTTAAAGAAATAGTTTACCAAGGAGAGAACAATAGCGAACAAGAACTACGACAAAAGCTCGAGTTTGCTAGAGTACAAGTAACTAACAACAGAAGTGCATTCCGTAGGTTACGTAGGAATTTTATTAGACGGTGCAGATTATGTATTATGGTCAGAGGCAGGAATTTTGAGCATTTATTGTAAAATGTTTTGCTTAATAAAACAATTATTTCACAATCGTTGCTTTGTTTTTTCGTCCTAGAAAGATATTAGAGCCACTCATGGCCATGTGTAATACCTTTTCAGAATCCCTATTAAATGCGCCAAAACTTGTAATACAGGGTCACTTTTCGGTAGAGTATTTTTTTTCACAGTGGGGTCCGAAGTAAATAAAAAGTTATGATTTGAGAAAAATAATAATCGTAAAACTTAACATTATCTTCAACACACCCAATAAACAACCATAAATAGCATGTCTAACGCAAGGACTCATCAGTACCAATCTAGTGAAAATTATAAAAAAGATAGAGGATGTTTATTTTTTGGCATTCTAATAAGAATTAGTTAAAAAAAGTCAATTTTCTCATAAAAACACAAAATAAATTATAACTCTGCAGGGGTTGACTTTAAGGACCTCCCGTAGAACAACTTTTTGCAGCTGATGACCCCATCTAACCCCTAGTTGCGTTTGATCCACGACTTTTGGGCCACCCTGTATAGCACTTGTTAACATTATTAATATTAATCCATAGGTGATTTAAAGAAACGCTTGGAAATGGTATGCGGAGTGCCAGTGTGCCGTCAACAGATATCAGGCCTCGGTGGTTCGCGGGCCACGTCATCCGCATCACTATCTAGTCTCGGTCTCCAGAAAAACGCCGTACTACGCCTCAAGCCCGCCGACCAAATCATGGCTGACGACGAGTAAGTTAATTCAAGGTCACAAGTATTTTACTCAGCTTAGAAGTTTGGCGTCTTGTTGCGGTGTAAAGCCGGCTATACATGTTGGCCGAGCGAAGGCGAGCACCAACGTATGGACGCTCACCTAGCTGGCCGAGTGCAGGCGAGCGCCGACTTGTATACGGTTCATTTGGCGTGCCATTCCGCCACTCGGGATCGCTCGCTACGACTCGTCCACTTCGGAACAGTGTCGGTTTTTCTGCACAAATCAAAGGCGCAAACAGTGTCGGTTTTTCTGCACTCGGCAAGTCGCGTCCACATGTTAGTCGCCCATGTCAGATATAGCTTGGCGGCCGTACCGGTAAGATATTGATTTAGTTGAGTTAAAATAAGTTCCACAATTTCACTATACTGACGAGGACATCTTTAAGTTTTTTAACTTACGTCGTCCATATCATACCATATCTCTATGACGACTAATTACGGCCAACATGTAGATAGCTCCACAAAAACTCGTGAACATTGGCCTTGGCATTAGTCTCTTTCGAACTAAACCAACGTGCAGACTGTAGCACTCCCCTTGTATCAATTTGCCCACGCTCGCGTTGGCTGAGACTCGGCCGACATGTATTGCAGGGGTAAGAGAATGCATTATCCCATATCATCATGTAAGTATCTTAAGAGGCGAATGAGGGAAACGAAACAGAAGATAAGGCAGCATCTTCTTACTAAAAACTCAAAATAAAAAGACTCTGCAAAAAATCTTAATGGGAGTAACTTTAAGAAAAAGAAAAGAAAGATAAAGAAAGAAATTTCATTTCAACAGTCCCCTAGAGATGTTCCAACAAGAAAATCTGGATTCATTGTTCTTTTGTCTAAGTAACTAGCAGCTTAACTAGTGCTATCTTAGATATGTTCTTCTATTTTTGTGATTTAGGCCTGCGAGCATCTAACCTGGGTGGCTCAGGTACTGTGAAATTTACGACGAACATTTAGAACCTCAGCTATTAATTACGGCTCAGTTAGGAAATAATTAATATATATTTTTAATGTCCACTTGCCAGTTTATATATAAAAACATTATGTATGTACGAAGATATGAATCTTGTTTAACAAAGAACAATGACAAACGTCATTGAGAAATGGTAATTAAATGGATGATCCAAAATTTACACTGAGAAGTGTAAATAATTAGTTTTTGGTTTGATGTACACGCAACAAAATTTAAAAATTATATAAAAAAGTGTTCATAATTGAGGCTTGAATGATTATTTTGATGAAAAAGAGGCTGGGAATAATTTTAATATCTTTAATATAAATTTTTGTGTACATTCATATCTGTGCCTCCTGTGATAGGTGATACTAATGAAAAATCATATTTTACAGCAGAACAGAAACAAGATTTAGAAAATCTTGTTCATGAACTAAGTGGGCTAGGATAAACTTGAGTATCTTCTTTTATAGAGTAAACCATTCTCTTTCAATATAATTATTTACTAGTACTTAAAGAACATGTTATAAAATGGTTCTATTTAAAATTACTGGTATGCTAAATGTGTATTGATTATTATTTATTGTCAAGCTCGCGTAAAGGTCTACTTGCTCCGGCGTCATGTGGCGGGTCGTCCACTTTAATTTTTTTTTAATTTATTTATTACACAAAAATACAGTCGGTTATTCTTTATATAACTTTCGCCAAACTGCAGGGCAGTTCGTTGGCGAATACATCACCCTCTTACATTTTATGTACCTACTGTCCTTAAGAATCTAAAATACACAAAAACTTTAATTTAAATGCAATCCTTAAAAACTTAAAAATGGGAAAATTAAATTTACACTAATTTAAAACTTATTTTAAATCTTTTAAATTAAACACATTAAAAATAACAAATTAATTTAAAAATATAACTTTAAGACAATATTAATTATTATACATATACTACGCGTTCATTTCGAGTTTGCCGTCGTAGACCGTTACGACGTCACAGCTGACGGTACCGTAGACGAAAAAAGTCATCATGTTTATGTTTTTTAGTATTCATATTTTCAATAAAGTTAAATAATAACGTGTTCGATGAAATAAAATATGTTTTGAATGATGATGATGATGAAATAATAACGTGTTCGATAAAATAAAATATTTTTTTTATAGTTTTATTTTACATTTTAAATATATCAAATTAAAGATTTTCGAAATCGCTTGTTTCTGTGTCACTGTCATCACTCCATTCTGTGTCATTGTCATCAGTCTCTTCGCCCACCGAAATAATCAATTCTCTTTCGTTGAGTTCTTGCAACCTATCGCTTTCCCAATATTGTTGCCGTAAACGGTCAACGTGGTTTACCTCTTTTTTCCAGTCCTCTACAGAGATACTATTAATAGCTTCCAGAGTGAGTTTTTGTATTTCTTTTTCAAACTGGCTTACATTTTTATCGGCTACTTTTTGCTTCATTAGATTCCACACGTACTCGATGGGATTCAAATCACATTGGTACGGTGGTAGGCGTAAGACTTCGTGTCCATGACTTTGGACAATTTCGTCAATTTCATGTTTTTTGGTAGGCTTCGAACGACATACTACATAGTATAATTCTCGCTTCGTCATCTTTGGGTCAAAGGATATACCATTTTCCTGCAACCATTTTTGCATAATTTCTTTGCGTGCCACTGAAGTCGGTGGTTTATCAATCTGGCGGCTGTGATACGGTGCATTGTCAAGTACAAGAATGCTATTGGGAGGTAAGTTGGGTAGGAGTTTTTCCTGTACATACTTTTTGATATTATTTGCCTCCATTTCATTATGGTAGTCCCCTGCAGTGCTTTTGCATTTATAAAGGAGTTCGGCACCTTTGACAAAACCATTCTCGCTGCCAGCATGGACCACAATCCAACGTTGTCCGGGATTGAAATTCTTTTTTACACTTGCATCAGTTGCATTTTGCCAGCATTTTGAAACGGTAGAGTGGCTGTGTATCCACGTTTCATCCAAATATATGACTGGTTTTTTATAGACTCCCTGTTCATCATTTTCACGTAATCTCCGCAAGTAACGTGCTCTTCATGCTGCTATCTCCGGTTTCTGAATAAGATATTGTCTTATATTTTTTACATTTTGTAAACTTATATCCAAGATTCGTTTTTATAATTTTCCAGAGAGTGACTTTTTGCCCAGGAAAATTGAAGTCTTTCTTTGCTTCTGCTAATATCTTGCGCAGCGTAGGAACTTCCTTTTTAACTGTGTAGAAACGGTCAATTATGTTTCGAATTGAACACACCATGAAATCATCTATTTCCAACCTCTTTGTGGCTATTTTCTTTTTTCTCGGTGACGTCAATTTTATTTCTTGTGTACTTGAAGTACTGGGCTCAGGTGAGCTCGTTTTAATTTTTTTTGCTTCAGTCTTTATATTTCTTAAAGTACGTTCAGATATACCAGTGGCGGCCGCAGTTCTCTTGATAACGTTATCGAATGATTTTAATAGCGCCTGGTACTTCTTTTCATTTTCCAACAACTTAATTTCTATTTCCGACGGTGCATCGGGCTGTGTGAGCAGTGTCTGCCACAAGTATCACGTGAGTTTTCATTTTTTAATCTGGCAATACTTTTCATAGCTACGACATCGTGAACATCATAAGGCGTTATCAATTGCTTTTCAACCTTTTCTTGGTCAAAGAATGTCATTATCTTATGTAATAAATTGCGTTCGCCACTGTGCAAGACCTTTCCTCTTTTACTCATTGTAACAGAACAAATTAACGAATATCAACAGAAACAAAAACAAAAAATCAACAGTAACAAAAACAACAGCAAAAACAGTAACAAACTAGAGAACGTACGGGAGCATAAAAAACGGACGTAAGTACACTTCGACGTTGCTATCGGTACTAAAAGGGCGACGCTTGAGGCGCGGAATGAGGGGGCGCGGCGGGAGGTAACGGCATTCTTGAAGTGAACGACTAGTAATTATCCAGCAACCACGCTTTTAACTTCTTACCGCATTCGTTTTCAGAAAATATCTCATTGAAAATACGTGGTACTAGATATTTTCTCGTCCTAACTCTATGCTCAACGTATTTCTTTCGCGAAGTAATTCTAATATTTTTGTTAAACGTTCGAAATGTTTTAAACTCTAGAGATTTAAATTGATCTGTTGCAATTAAGTACTTAAGTTTTATATGCACACAAAATTTTAAAATGGTGCTTTGGTTACCTATTCTATTCTTTGGTCTATTGATTTAGCTTAATTTATTAACTATAGAGCGACGCTGCAGCTTTATTATACTTGTAGCACAAATGGGTCGGCTCGACCGGGGCAGGTCCACGCTCTCAAAAAATACCAGCGTAACGCAACAGTGTTTCGTATGGTGAGTGTAGAGAACTGGAGACCCTTTTTACTGGCATCGATGCATTCCACCTTATTCCACAGGGGTGACAATGCATATGCATTTTGATTCTTAACTGACAATAAATGTGGATGTCCATGGACCACAGCATTGTCGTAGTCCATGGACTCAATGCTATAAAAAAATCCTTTTCAACTTTTATTAAAAATGTCATATTAGGTTAAAAAAAGATAAAAAGATGATACCCGGGAAGTTTCTTTGGCCATTCTTCGCCGGGCATAGGAACCTCATTTTGAAACAGTAGTATAATAGAAAAAAAACTACATTTTTATTTCTTACGTCGAAAATAAAAAGTTTTTATTTCATTATAATCAGGGTGGCGGAGAGATTAACAGCGACGTACACCCTCCGAGTGAAACACGACGAAAAGGAGTACACGTTGAAGTATCCTGGCACTAAGACAGTTCAAGAAGTGAAGAACGATATATACTCCCTCACCGATATACCTGTGCGACATCAGGTGAGACCTTGGCTTATACAGTGATATAATAAAAATGTAGAAGTAATATACCCACTGCCGGGCAAACACACATAATGTATGCTCCAAAAACCCTCTTATAAGTGAAGGAAAAGTTTTTATATTAATGAAATGCATATTAATTCGAGATTATTCGATAGATTCGAAAGATCGACTTAAAAAGTCGATTATTATAACATGCATTTTTATGAATAGATGCAAATCACCTAGCAGCGGCAAGGATGGATTATGTTGAACTTTCGCTGACTTAAACTCAGCTCTTCACATATAAGGGGTACGGAGCACAGATATCTGCACTGCCAATCTGACCTTTGTGACCGCTGCTCAAGGGACAACACCTCCCCTGTTCCTCGTGCGCGCACTTTTCCAAGACTGAAAATGAACTATTCTATACTAAACTTTTCTTATGTTAGTTTGTATTTGTCGCTGGAGATCGTTAATAAATAAATAAATGAAGAAAAACATTTTTGAACAACAAACTTGGTTTATCTTTTTGATAAACACCTATTGGCTAAAACTATGTATGGACTTTTTAAAGAAAAGAACCATTTATTCCAAACAAACTGCCATGCATGAGAGATGTAACAATCTGTGCTCTCAACCCACATCAGTATCTCAAATCATATTGTAAAACACATAATAACACGGTTATATTAAGGTTAGAGAAAGAACCTCATGCTGTGTTAGAAATGCGGGAACAAAAACAATAGACAACCAAACTCATATATATATATATATATATATATATATATATATATATATATATATATATATATATATATATATATATATATATATATATGTATGTATGAAAGGCCAGGGCATTAGCTGAGATTAAAAGCTAGGATCCATGACCCAACAGTGCTAAACCGGTACCTTGTGATTATATTTTCCAATTTGTTGAATAAATGTCGATTCCAACAGAATATCAAACCTAAGGTCGATGGTGTAGTACTGAGGTACTCTGATAACTAAGCCGTGCATCTTCATGCTAGGCATCGGTAGGGCAGGTCGCATCGCAGCGCAATAATCGTGCGTCATTTTTCCGTCACTACGATACTGTCCGGCCCGCTTCATCTCAGTGGACGCGGTACACGATCAGTCCACTGATGGAATTTACGTAAAAGAGACGAAAATACTTAAAGAATTTTAACAGATCATTTTTCAGATCAAAGAAATGTGATACAATTTACCACAAGGTGTCCTTTTCTTGTATTGTATTATGTATTAATTCTTACATGTATTATGAAATCCACCTCATCATACAAAACATTAAATAAATAGTACCCGGTTGACCGAGCTTTGCTCGGTATTTTTCGCTCGATTCTTTTAATTCGTGTGTTTTGGAAATTATATTTAGATACAAATTACATACTGATGAATTATAAATAATATTTTTTGATCTTAGCGACATAACAGAAAAAACTGAACTGGTTATTTGAATAAAAAATCATGAGTGCAATTATTTTTATTTAAATTTTCGTGTTTTTAAAAAATACTAAAAAAAGGGCTCGAAAAAAATATATTTTCTCAAAAAAGAAAGATACTTGAAAAAAAAAATAAAAAAGTCGGCCGGTCGGTCTGGGCTCGAACCGGGGTTTTACGATTTTGTGACCGCCCATTATACCAATAAGCTATTTATAATCATTACCAAACTGTCAAAATTTACCTTCTTATTCTAACTATATTGTAGCAGTTTTTAATTGCCTAAAAACACGGACAAAAAGACATTTTCTAAAAATAAATCTTAGCTAGATCGATTTATTATCCCCGAAACTCCCTGGACACTAAATTTTATGAAAATCGTTGGAGCCGTTTCCGAGATCCCGATTATATATATATATATACATATATACAAGAATTGCTCGTTTAATAGTATAGGATTATTCTTCGTCAGAGCTTTACATTGATCACTCTATGGTACACTCACTTGACTCAGCTACGACTGTCTCCAAAAAGTTCGCCTTGTGATACAAGGCAAACTTTGGACGCAGTAAACAAAAATATTCTCTCGTGTCTAATGGATCCCTAGCTTTAAAGTAAAAATATCTCGACAGGTTTGGACAGGCTGGCCTACAGTAACAGGTTTGGACGACACCGTATTAGCAATGGTGGGGTTAGACCTGCCACAACACGAACTTACAGTTAAGCGAGCACCGACAAACAAACAGAAAGAATATAAAAGGGTAAGTTTAAACTATATATGTGTTATTTTTATATTAAAAAGGGTGACAAAAGAACAAACAGTCCGCCTGATGGTAAGCGGATGCTGTGAACTATAGACACCAAAATCTATAATCCATTAGGAAACAAAATGTAGACCGTTGTCACTACATAGAATGCCCCGTTGTCAGTAGAAAAAATGTCTCTTGATTTCTACACTCACCATATGAAGCACAGCAGCATTGAGCTACTAATTTACGCTGGTATTCTGTGAAAAAGTGTCTTGCCATGTAGTGGCGGCTTAGATTATCCGCTACCCCACATCTTCCCGTGGGTGACGTAAAAGGCGACAGAGGTAAACAGGCAGGCGACGGACAGCAGCATCTTCCTGATAACAGCAATTGTACAACAAAAAAAATGCGGTTGCCAACCCGCTCGCCAAGCGTGGCAAATATGGCAATATATCTCCCATGATAAAAGCTACAAAGAGACAGTCCTCTGTCTCCGGCAGCACCGCCATTCTTGGCTTCGGTGGCGACCAATGTAACGGCGGAGCAGGGGGTGCTAAGAATCTCCGTTGGAGGATCGGTTGCCACCTAAGACGATTCGACCTGGCAACATACAACGCACGCACCCTGAGGACTGACGAGAAGATCCTGGAGCTGGAGGAAGAGATAACAAGTTGCGCTTGAATATTATAGGGTTATCCGAGGTCCGAACGGCCCCACCAGCTCTAGCCGCCCCATGGCGTCCCTTCTCGGGGGAGGACTGCTCCTCCCCCATCTTCTTCTCAGGTAAAACGCACCAGAACACACGGCGCGGCCTCCATGTTCACATGCGTAACAGACGCCCTCGTGTCCGATGCGCGAAGGCCATGGAGCCAGGAAAAACGAGCATTCAGAAGCACTATATCTTCCTGACCCCAGCAATGGATCTGGTCTATGGTTCCGCTGCCAACCAAGATTCGGCTGCGGAAGGTCGGGAGAGCGGCGCCTCGCAATATCGACTCTCTTCTCCTCTCGCAGCCCCACCACCACCGCATTGATTAACGGTGCAGCTCCCTCAAAGTCGTGGAGGATAGGGCGAGTGGCGCATCGCCATACTAACACTCCTCTTCCTCTGGGACTCCATCTCGACTGAACACACATCCGAAGTAGGCTCACCAAGCCCACCCGGAGTGGTCTTCTTGGGCCGGCCCTACACCTCGGTCCAGCCGTGTGAGTACCTCTTAGTTCACCGCGGGTGACCACGGGTGGCGCAGGGATTAGTAGCCATGGCTACGGCTACTAAGCCCCCCGCCACGACAAGGCGGGAACCCATTCGGGGGGAGAGTACGAAACTTATCCAATCCAATGAACTATTCAGAATTTTCTGAAACAATACTAATTCTGGTAATTTTCACAAAACGTGTATTTCTTAAGCCCTGTATCTCTTGATCTCGTTGAGATCCCTTGATAGAAATTTGCTATATGTATTAAGACATTATAAACTATATTTGATAATTTTTTGTAGTTTTTAAATAGCCACTTTTTAAAAAATTTAAATTTTAAAATTTAATTAAATTAAAATTTTCAATTTTTTTAATTGTAATCCCATCTTGTGGTATATCATATTAAAGTCCCATTTAACTACTTCAAAATGAGACCACTCCTAGGTTTATATTATCATTGGTAGCCAGCCTATAGGCATCCAAAGGTGTTAAAACATGAAATTTTGTCATAAAAATTTAAATCTTTAAAAATTATTAACTTCAAAAATAATGGTGCTACATAACTCAAATTTGGTATTTTTTTATAAGTCTATAATATATTGCTACATAAAGAATCGTGAAAATGAAAATCTCCCAAAATTGTGTTGAATTGATATGGAATGACCCTAACCGTGTTGATGTGTTTATAACCAATAAAAGAAATCCAAGCTGTGACAGAAATCCTGTTAATTTAATCGCACAATGATTGTTCCCAGATAATAGTAGAGAGTTCAGATAGTGAAAACAGTTCGGTGGAGGAAATAGAGGACGGCGGTGATGGATTCACAGCTGAAGACGACATGTTCGTGGATCTGGTTCAGTCTGAAAGATTGCAGCCGTTAAGTAAGTTCTTCTTGTTAAATAGGTTCTTTTTTTTAAAGAATAAGACTGACAAACGAGCACATAGTCCACCTGATGGTAAGTGGATGCTGTGGCCCACAGACATCTACATTTATCCTCGATGAAGAATCAAAAAAAACTCAGGTGCGTTGTCACCCCTGAGGACTAAGATGGAATGCCTCGTTTCCAGTAAAAAAGGGTCTCTGGATCTCTACACTCACCATACGAAACACAGCGGTATTAAGCTGCTATTTTACGCTGGTATTCTGGAGAGCGTGGTCCTTCCCTGGTCGAGCTGACTCATTCGTGCTACAACCATAATATAGCTGCACCGTGGCTATACCACGTATGAAATACTACTAGTACAATCTTTATACTGTAGAAAATAAACTAGTTCCTTTAATAAAAATAAATTATAATAATCTTCTTTATCCCATCATTCATGCATTCATCAGAGCTTATTAAATTACATTGCTGTACATAATCAGTCCACCCCATATAATGCATCATAATGGTGATATTTGCTATGCTGCATGCGGGTTGGCAACAGTTTTTCCCTCTTACGTCACCCATGGGACTATATGGGCTATATTTCTACAACACCCATACACCGGTAATCCCACCCTTACTTCCAACCTTAAGAATGTGCAATTCTATGCAGTCATAGAATACTATAATACATACATAATAGAACAGGGGAGTGGACGGAGCCCGTGTAGCCGCTAAAATGCCACTAACACGTCAATTCCCACGTATAACTGTCAACACGAGATGTGTTTTGACGTTACAATCGTTTTAAAATTTCGCATGCAAATTATTTAAAAAATGCCAAATTGTACCCTATTTACAAAAAAAATATGTATTAAAATCCATCTGTCAACACAGCGAATCGGGTTTGTAGTAGTGATTAACTGATAATATGACGTAATTGCTTGTATGTGTGCTCCCGGCGACGCCAACCCTCCTACAAAATAAGGTTGACAGCCATTCTATTGTGTATTATAGTATTATATTTATGCAGTATGGCCTCGATGTAGCATATTATGGTTACAGTATGTACGTCGGTTTAACCGGGGAAAGACCACGCCCATACGGAATACCAGCGTGTTATAACGGCTATAATGCTGCTGTATTTTAGCAAAAGTGAGTGTTAAATCAACATCCAAAAAGCTGCAAATCGTTAATTGCAATTTAAATTTTTTCCCTCTCAGATATGAGGGGAGTACTGTGATCAGCAGTGGGATATAAACAGGTTGTAACTATACATTTTGCTTAACCGGCAATGGAAATGGAATGGAATAGAATTTGTACTTACAGACAAGCGCGAGCGAAGCCGCGGGCATTCTGTAGACTAATAAAACTTTTGTTTTAGTGTCGGAGCACATAGACGACGAAGCGTTAGGCTGCATAGAATTCGCACAACGTTTCCGCGCGCGATATGGACCTAACACACCCAACTTTTTTGAAGGGACCCTCCAAGATGCAATTAAGGAATCCTGTTTAAAACCTGCCAAAGAGGTAAGCGATGCAAATGTTTTAAAACCAACTATGGTACTGTGGGATTCCTTATGTTTTTGCGAATAATACACATTTAAATAGACCTAATTTTACGGATTTTGTCGCATATATTTACTTTTTTAATATCCTGATGTTTCGAGTACTTTACAGCATCCATGGTCACGGGGCGAACTGAGGTGTTCGACGTCGTGATCTCATAGTGTCCAACGGCTATCTTCAGATTAAAACATATAATTTTTTGGTCCGATTTACACAATGAGCTTATAATATCTCGAAAATCAGCTGTGTTCTTTTGCGAGGGTTTTTTTAAAAATATGGTTTATTATTTAGTTTTAGTTTAGTTTACGACGGGCTGTTTTCCGCAACTCCACGTCCAAGCGCGTATTTTGCGTGTAGGCAGGAATAATGTAGTTATTCGAGCCATGATATTTCCCCGAAGAAGTTCAACTTGCAAGCAACTTCGGGAGCGATCCCGGCGTGCCGAGATATTTAGCCCTGTATGAAGCGACTTCTGGACATGTCAGCAACACGTGAGCCGCCGTTTCTTCCTCTCCCATGCATGCCCTGCACAGGGGGCTGTCAGTAACATCTATGGTGAACAAATGTTTGTTAAAAGAGCCAGGTCCTGTGATAGCACTTGTTACTATCCTGATCTGTGACTTGTTCTAAATTTTTCCAAAGTTAAGCGTGTAAATTATTGAAGTATCTACGTACCAGTGAACGTGCCAAAGGGGATAGGTATTATAGGTTCTGGCCCTATAGTTGCCAGAGCCTACCCCCTTCTGGCCAGTTCATCTGCTGCATCATTGCCTCTAGATCCACTGTGTCCCTTCCGTCCATTGCAGAGTCACATTGTTGTGCTTACATACCTCATTCAAGCGTTGATAGCACTCGTATATCAGTCCCGAGTTCGTCACATTGCAACTCAGAGCTTGTAGTACCGCCATACTGTCGGTCAGTATTCTGATGGAAAAGCTTTCACCTTCCTAGCATCTATTGCTATGGCCGCTTGGATTATACCCATGCATTCAGCCTGGAAGACTGTGGTGTGGGTACCCAGCGGTGTGCATATGTGGATATTAAGGTCTTCAGAGAAAGCCCCAGACCCCACACCTTCATTTGTCTTGTCACACCTTCATTGTATTGAACCATCCGTGAAAACTTTGAGCTCTCTTGGACCCAATCCTTCCAGATGGTCAGTTTCCTTCAATTGTATCCTGTACTTCTTATCGAATACAAATTGTTTGGATCCTATCATTCTTGGCTTGTAAGATAGGAATTTTTGAGTAAATTCTAATTTAGTTATTGTCATTCAAATTATTATTTTAATTATTCTATATATATATATCTATATCAGACTTGTCCACTGAAGAACATGGACCCTTACATAATCGCGTGTATTTGTAAACAAAAAGGTGATCACAGGGCGAGTCATAACTCGCCTTTAAAGCTGCTTGCTGACGTAAGAACAGAAATGCTTTTTAAAGATAATTTACCACATACTCGGTGGTGAATTAGTGAAGAAAGTTTTGTTAAACAAAATTTCATGTCTAAACAATGAAAATTTTCGAGGGCATGTGAAATCTATCATGTGGATTTACGGGGCGGACTAATTGCCCCGTAAACCTCTAAAAATTTATAGAAGACCTGTGCCCAGTTATGGGACGTACATATACATATATATTTACGTATATATAGGTAGTAATTTTGCTTTCGCCAATATTTTATAGCCACTTTTTAATACTTAACCACAACCACACTTTCGTCAACAACTTATTTAAAAGATATTTTGTGTTTCCAGAGAAAACTACTAGGTGTGTATCTCCATCACGAACAGTCGGTGTTGTCCAACGTGTTCTGCGCGCAGCTGCTTGGTTGCGATACCGTGCTGCAGACACTTGCAGCCAATTTCGTAGTCTATGGCTGGGACCTCACGCATCCAGACAATAATAACATGTAAGTCTTCTATATTCTACATACGGATTTAGATCAACCATCATCAGCACCATGCGCGCCGCTAAGTCCAATGTTCAGTTTGAATCATTCAATTATCGCCACAGCTTTGCACTGACGCCAATTTGCACAGAGTGTTATCCGTTATAGCCAGATGCATTTTAACAGAAACAGAAACTTTTTTTATTCAGTATGGATTATAAAAATAATACTTATTGAAAGTGTTTTTTTTTTCATTTACCACTTGTTCGTTAAAAAAAACCTCTGTCCTGAGAAGAACCAGTAAGATACCCAGTGGGACTATTTTTAAAAAAAATTAATAGCTTACAGTCATGAATGTTACAATTAACAACACAAAACAAATTAAAAATAGCTTGGTAGCGATCACCCTTACGAGGGGTTATTATCATCTATAAATTCCTTAAGACTTATTTTTAATTATGTTTACCATCTTGTACCTTGTGTGTTTTTATGTTCTTATTTACTTTTGAATGTATATTTTGTGAGTGTATTGATGCTAATAAAACCTATGTCTATGTCTAATATTTTTATAACCCTTTTTATACAAACTAAGTTTAATAAAGTTTTTGAATTTTGTGTATATCAAATTTTGTATATTTTCTGGGATTTTGTTGTATACATCGCCCCAAGAATGAATTACGGACTCAGTGCAATGATGAAAAGTCGAGTAACTGGTACTATTAGCTTGTGTCTGTTCCTAGTATTTACAAAATCAAATTTACTTATTTTTGCATATTGACATCTTCAACCATCTTGCTGGTTCTAGTCAGAAGCATCCTAAAAATTGACGCCAACTTGCACAGATCATTACCCAGAAGCGTTCTAATATTAATGTTGCTTTGCAAAACTATGAAAAGCTTATTTATATTTGAGTTATAGACTAAATATACGTTTTCAGTTTTTTGAAAAGTTATTTTTTTTAAATATACAAAAAAAATTATTTCAATTCTAGAAACTAATACGGTATTTACTTTTATTCTCATTCTCCCATATTTCCCCATCTACACTTCCATACATATCATGTAAAGAAAAGTCTTTAGTGGTCTATCGCTTTAATTTCTCTGTAAGTCATCCGTGTGTGCTCATGTAGGAGGGGCTTATATTTGTCGATCAGTTGTGTGCTCAATGTGGGCGGAACTTACATTTGTCTTAAATTACTTGTAAGCTCAAGGTGGGTGGAGCAAATAATTATCGAGTATCAGCAATACGCTCAAGATGCGCGGGGCCTATATTTATTGAATATCAGCTGTAAGCTCTATGTGGCTCTCATCGAACAACTGTTCTCTGATACAGTCATGTAAATGTGGACGGGACTTTTATTTATCATACATTAATTGTAAACACAAAGTAGGCAGGGCTTATATTTATCGACCTTAAATTGTGCGCCCTACCTGAACGGGTCTTATATTTATCAAACATCAGCTGTACGCTCAAGCTGGGCGAGGCTTATATTCTTAAAACATAAGCTGTGCGGTGACAGTTATGTTAACGCCGTCATCACAATCTTAATGGCAAAGCACAGCGCAATATGTGTCAAGGACTTTAAGTTGTAACATTGTGAGCATTACTAGCCTTAATTATTGTTCGCTATACTTGCCACACTTCTCAAATATAGTTTGTTTGGCCGTATGAGGACGCTCAAGATCGCTCAGCGAACTATGGAGAGGGCTATGCTCGGAGTTTCTCTGCGTGATAGACTCAGAAATGAGGATATCCGCAGTAAAATCAGAGTGACCGACATAGCCCAACGAATTAGTAAACTGAAGTGGCAATGAGCCGGCCATATAGCTCGAAGAACCGATAACCGATGGGGAAGATAGGTTCTCGAGTGGCAGCCTCGTACCGGTAGGCGTAGTGTAGGGTGACCCCCCACTAGATGGAGTAACGACCTGGTAAGATATGCAGGAAGTCGATGGATGCTAGTAGCTCAGGGCCGTGCTTTGTGGCATTACTTATAGGAGGCCTATGTTCAGCAGTGGACTTATGAAGGGCTGTAATGATGTAGATGAATGATGAAATATAGTTTACGACACTATTTGTATGTTGTGTATTTTGTCCGCAGGTTACTAAACTCAATCGCAAACGCACTCGGTCCTGTAGCAAGTATGACGATACGCAGCATCCCAGTGGACCGATTGCCTGCGTTAGTCATTATTATGCGCGTTCGGTCCAATACTGAAATTTACTCAGTGATCAACGGTTAGTCTTGCTTCCTTTTTATATATAATATTACGTATTTACATATCGTGTACATATAATGTTACATTTACAATAATTATTAATAATATGAAATAAGTTTATCTTTAATATCATTAATTATCATTAAGTATCACTGCCGAACTCGACACGTCAAGCCAGGTAGGCAAATAACGTCACCGAGAGGAAACCAGTTTTTTGACTGTACGGGGAGCGCGGGTCAATGCGTGCATCACAACATTATGATTTAATACAACATATTAAGGCGATACCTCCAGCGAACGACCTTGAGCGTTTGGTCTGTCGACGCTCGCTACAATATATCGCGTCAGAAATCTTCAAGACGCCACCTACTGCTGCGAACGTAGTATTATTTTTTCAATGTCAATGAACTATTCTATGGAAATAGACACGGCGTACAATGATAAATGTATTTTAATTTTCTTTATTCGGTATATTAGTTGCATTATATTAGAATTATGTATTCTAATATATTATCTAATTAATAAAAATGACTATTTTGATTATTTTTAACTATATACTATACTGCTAATATTGAATTAGCTTTTTATAGTCTAAATTATAATATTTGTCGAAATATTAATTATGGATTCGAACTTTACATGCTAATGGTGCTTCATTTTTGTTATTTTCATTTACTTACATATTGAAAATATACTTGAATAGTAGGTATTATTATTTTATTTAGCTACTGAATTTTAGGATATGTTTTACCTTGAGGTCAAATATAATTTTGAGGAGCAATAGTTATTACCTACTAATCTTTTATCTGCTATTCCTTATTTAGGAACAATATTAGTAAATTGAGTTTGAGGGAGATTTACTGTTTATAATGCTACATTTATTATTTTAATATTCACCTACTGGGTAGGTAATTATTAAAATAATAAATATAGCATTAGTTACTAAATAGATATTTCTTTAAATATTTAAAATTAAAATTTTCGTATTTTTAAAAATTACTAAAAAAAAGGGTTTGAAATAATAGATTTTCTCACAAAAGAAGGGAACTTGAAAAAAAAAAGGAAAAAAAAAGCGGGACCAAAGCCAAGACGCGAACCACGGAACTCTGATATCACGCTCGACCGACATACCACCTGAGCTATAACGACCGTTAGTGATTTGTCGAAATTTACCTTCTTATATTGTAGCAGTTTTTTTATTGCCTGAAAACATGGACAAAAGGACATTTTCTAAAAATAAATCCAAGCATTCGTCGCTAAAATCGTTGGAGCCGTATAATTTTCTCATCTGGTTCGGTTCTATAAATATTTAAATATATAAAAATTATAAATTAAAATGAAAAGATAAATGTACATAAATATCAATAAAATAAAATAAATACAAAATAATATTATATTATTACTGTTATTATTATTATTATAAGTTGTGGTTCGGTGAAGCTGCAACCTAATGGACCATGATCTGAAATTTTTATGAAAAGAAGTGGCTGACGTCAATTATTATTATTCTTATTATTTTTTCATTACTGCCTTTTTCAACCTCACAAGATATTTGTATCTGCAAAAAAGAAAACTACGTATAAGTAAGTAAATCAGTAATATAGTGTTATGTATGATTCAGACTAAATAAAGGTTCCTAAAAATAGACGTAGATAAAGAAATTGCATAAAAAATTACTGAAATAAAAATGCAATAAACTTGTTAATTTTATAGGTACTTAGTAAAATATTAAAATAATAAGTTTTTTAGGATATTCATGTAAAACATAAAGGTTATATTATGTTCTAACTACGTTCACGCTTGCGCATATAAAACCGCGGAATTTCACTAGTTTTATTATCAAAATAATAATTGACAACCCTACCCTAAGTTTGCCTTGATTTTACCAACTCAAACTCGTTTTAGGAGATCAAAACATAGAGAGAAAGATAGGAGACTATTTTTTATTTAATATGGTTCATCAAATCCGTAAAAATAGTTTAAAATACACAATAAAATTTTGAAGTGCAGGTAAAATATCCGTGAGCAACATTTGCACAATTCTGACGTTCACTGACGTTTCACAACTTTTTGCCAGAACCAAAAGTAAGCGCTGGTATGCGACAAAAATTGTACCATAAATAATAATACTAATAGTAATAATAATATGACCGATGGGAGACCGTATGGAAGGAGAAGAAGCTCCACGGGAGGTTCTACAAGGCTCTACATGAGCCTTTCGTAGACACAGTAGCCTCCCTCCACTGGCTACGCTTTGGTGATCTCTTCGGGGAAACCGAGGGTTTTGTCTGTGCAGTACAGGATCAGGTTATTAAGAGCAACAACTATCGGAGATACATCTTAAAGGATGGCACCGTGGACATCTGTCGAGCTTGTCGCCATCCCGGTGAGTCACTTAGGCATGTCATCTCCGGTTGTTCGGCGCTTTCTAACTCTGAGTACTTGCACAGGCACAACCTAGTAGCCAGAATTCTACATCAGGAGCTCGCTCTGAAATACGGTCTCGTGGATCGGAAATTGCCGTATTACAAGTACTTGCCGGAAGCCGTGCTCGAAAATGACCGCGCCAAGCTCTACTGGGACCGGGCCATCATCGCGGACAGGACTATTCTTGCGAATAAGCCTGATATTGTGCTGATGGACCGGGCACAGTCAAGAATATTTTTGGTCGACATTACCATTCCGTATGACGAGAACCTCGTGAAAGCCGAAACAGACAAGCAAACAAAGTATCTGGACCTGGCTCACGAGGTGACCGACATGTGGGGTGGTCTGCCGACCGAAATTATTCCTGTAGTCGTCTCTGCAAACGGACTAATCCCAGTCAGCATCTCGGGTCATCTGAGGCGACTGGGACTACGTGACGGCTCAAATGCAGAAGGCGGTGCTCCTCGATACCGCCCGCATCGTCCGCCGGTTTCTTTCCCTTTCCCCCTAACCCTCGGCCGTTTGGTCTCCCCTGCCGAGGGCCTCCACCTGGTTGGGCTTTTATTTATTTATGTATTTTTATATTTATTTTATGTTATTGATATTTATGTATATTTATCTTTTCATTTTCATTTATAATTATATATTTATAGAACCCAACCAGATGAGAAAACTATATAGATACCCCACGATAATAATATTATTTCCTCCTAACCCTCGGCCATTTGGTCTCCTCTGCCGAGGGCTTCCATCTGGTTGGATCTTTATTTATTTGTGTATTTTTTGTATTTATTTTATTTTATTGATATTTATGTATATTTATCTTTTCATTTTAATTTATAGTTATATATTTATAAAAACCAACCAGATGAGAAAACTATACAGATACCCCAACAATAATAATATAATAATAATAATATTCCTATCACACAACGCCATCTAGTCCCAAGCTAAGCAGAGTTTGTGTTATTGGTACTAGACAACTGATAAACATACTTATATATTTCTAAATACATAAATATTATAGATAAATTACACCCAGACACAGAACAAATGATCGTGCTCATCACACAAACATTTGTCCTGGGTGGAAATCGAACCCACGACCTGCGGCATAGCAGTCAGGGTCACTAACCACTAGACCAACAGGCCTGACGATAAATAAAATAAAGTCTCTAGCTCGAGAGGAGAGGAGCCGTGGTAGCTCAGATGGTTAGCGCTTGCTAAAATTTTCACAGTGTGCGAGCAAACCGGGTTCGATCCCCGCCGGCACCAATAATATTGTAATTGCAATTTTAAGTGTTGATTTACCACGTGCTCAGTGGTGATGGAAAACATTGTGAGGAAACCTGCATGTCTGAGAAATAAGAAAAAAAATATTTCGAAGACATGCAAAGTTCGCCAACACGCAGTGGGGCAGCGCGGTGGATAATTCCTTTCCTAGGAGCCTTTCAGAAAATAGAATAGAAATAAAAAAATAATAAATCCAAACTTCATTTAAAACCAAACATATAAATTGTAAAGTAGCTGCAGGTATCTATAACCAAGTAAAAGATATTCCTTTACTCCAACCTGTCCATGTTTCCCAAAACAATTTTTAATTAAGCTTTATATTATAATGCGGATATTTTATATTTAAAATTTTAATAATAAAGCATTTCGTACGTCTCAGCCGAGGCGCAAATATTTTTCGGCTGCAAATTTATAAGACCGATTTGTTATTCAAACATAAACATGGTTTTTTTAATTAAATCTACCAATCATAAAACGGCACGCATTTTTATTGAACACTTCCTATTCAATTCACAAAGTACCTATTATATATTTGTTTATATAAAAAAGTATATTTAAGTACAATCATAAAACTAAATGGAAACACAAAGTAGGAAAATGCATTGAGTTATAAAACACATAAATCAATGGGCAAATGTAAAAATGCTGGAGGCAGGCAGCCCTATCGCATGTTTACGTACCGCACGGCTGTAAGATTTATTTCTAAGATACGGCCGAGTTACAATATACCGTGACATAAGCGCATCGGTTGGTAGGTACTCAAATAATATTATGTTTGTGGCGAAATACGGACGCGGCGACCAGCGACGCGGCCACCTCCTACGAACGCATACAGCGTAATGCCGCCCGCACTCTGCGCACGCCCCTTTATCATAGAAGTCACACAATTTTCGGAATTAATTCAATTAAAAGAGAAAAAACGAACATAAAAATTTAAATAAAACGTGGAGAATATAGATTTTTTAATTATCTATCCATTAGTGTTATCCTCAAATGATTAGAGCGTTGCGTTTAGCAACAGATGCATGTAATCAAGAATTTTAGTGATTTTTTAAAAGTTGATTTTAAATGTATTTATAGCACATAAAAATAAATTAGAACGTGGAATGCGATGATAAGATATCGAACATTAATAATGTACTTTTAGATGTAGTTTATTTTTCATAACTAATGAGATAATAGAGTCTGAAAAGCGCACTTTCGCAACATTTTGGTCAGGGATTCACCTTAATAGGCATAATAATTATCATGCTATGTATGTTGATGGCATCGGTATACGGTAAAGCTGTATAGCTTATGTTTATACTGTAAAATACCAATCTAAATATTGTAAAATTATTATAAAATAAATAGAAAAAAAATCATAAAAATGTAATGATGATCTGCACTGGATTTTCTTTGCTGTATTATTTGCCAATAAATAAAAATTATAATTGGAATAGAATAGAGATAAATAATTTTTATTCAATATAGATTTATAATAGTTGCTTTTTACCACTGGCTTTGAAAAAAAAGAGCCTCTGTCCTGGGAACCAGCAAGAAACTCCGCGGAACTTTTTTCACAGTAACATTGTACGATATACAACTATTTGTGGATTGGGGATTGTACAACTATTTACAAAATTTGCTTTAAAAAAAGCTTAGAAGCGATCACCTCATTTCCAGGGGCATTATCAACAATGTAAACGTATCATTGTAAGGCTTTTTTTGAAAAATCTTTGTTTAATAATAATTTTAATAAAAGAGAACCCTTGTAAATTTGCTATGAATTTGCTCGTAAAATCACAACTTGAGCAATTTGTTATTAGTTTATTTTTACTCACAGGGAATGTAGGTGTTTCGGAACTAGTCGGTGGTTTAGTTGAGGCGATAGAGCGATTCGCGGTTCAGAGGGAAGAGGACGCAAGACTAGAGAGAGAAAGAGACGCGCGACAACGTGTTAAACGGGAGCAAGACGAAGCATATCAACAGAGTCTTGAAGCCGACAGGTGATAAATTGTGCTTGCTAGCCGACTAAAAAAAAAGTTCACAATTCATTTGAATTTTTTTTGTATATATGTTACGCGATATCTTCTCCAATTATGAACCAATTCTAATGATTCTTTTCTTTAAATTATGTTTTTTTTAAATAAATTAATCATCATATAAAATAAGAACGAACGTTTGAATGTTTTTTGTATATATGTTACGCAATATCTTCTCGAATTATGAACCAATTTTAATGATTCTTTTCTCTTAATTAGGTTTTTTTTATAAATTAATCATTGTATAAACTAGGAAGGAACTTTCTAAAATTATCCCGTTACACCGCCATTTCATACAGATATTCAACAAACACATTGAGTGAACTTAAAACTGAAAGAAAAATCATATAGACAGCATGTTAAAAACCTATATTTCAAATGTTTGCTGCCCAGATACCCATACTTAACATTAATGTATTTTTTGCTTACAGAGCCAAAGAAGAAATAAAGAAACAACAAGAATTAGAAAGAAATCAAGAGCTCGAGCGAGCGGAAACGGAAAGGCTAATGGAGGAAGCAAGAAAAGAGGTAAGTTAGTATAACTTGACGATCTTAAAACCTCTAAAGTTACATTCCTATACCAATTTGGTTTGAAATCTGACCCCAGTAACACCATCCCATTTCTGTTTGGTCAATAATTTCAAAAGTTTTTGAAAAAGGATTACATTATCTTTTAAAAAAATACCTTGAATCAATTAACTTTTATTTCAAATTATCGGTATGGTTTCCACCCCAGATGGAATTCCTTAGCCGAAACGGTAATGGTAATGACCAAAATAATGATATAACATGTATGTTATTGATACAAAAAGGCATTTGATTCAATAAGTTGCTTACTATTGTTAAAGAAACTTTATCATATAGATATTAACGGCAATGCTTTACAAAAAATTGAAAGTTATTTATATAACATAAACCAAACTATTTAAATTTCTTCACTATCAAAGTTCTCCATAGCCCATTATTTATAGCGAAATTTTTATATGATGGTACCTGTATTTTTTATTTTAGATATTTCATAAGTGACTATAATTTCATTTATGAAACCTTATTGATCTGAGTATAATTAATAAACGGTATTCCAAATTGATAATTCAATTAAATCCAACAAATTTCTTATAGCAAATTACCTGTTTGGTACTTGGACTGAACTCCCCTCTAAAAAATGCAATCATAATATAATGACTTTTTCATTGCTCGGAGAATGGGCCATTCTATTCACTCGATCGCACTACGATATTGAGAATATAGCGACTTAACGATCTTGATCTTCCATTATACAAATTTTCTTAGGATGGAGTTTAGTGGATGGAAAATTTTTGGTGTGAAATTATTATGTTATCCAATTAATTTATTGTAATATATTTTTCATTATTTACGAACCTTTGTGTTGAAATAAGTACACATAAATATTTTAATTGTTTCACAGTAATCAATTGTTAACCGATGTTGTAGCATAGTGGTATACATAAATAAATAGTACGGTTGCAACCAACTGTAACTAATATTTTTTAATCGGTACTTACAGTGAATTACCATATTTTTTATTATAAAAATATCTGCCGCAAGTTTTGCGCGAGCTTAATAATAATTTCTGGCAGTACAAACTTTTTATAAAACGCTTGTAACTTTGATAACTAAAAAAGAAGCCGCACGTCGTGATCAAGAAGCCATTTGGCAAGAATTTAAAAAAAATGCCAGCGGCTCGGTAAGAGCAGGCCCAGTCCAGTATGTTGAGTGTATTA
Organism: Parnassius smintheus behrii; assembly: GCA_036936625.1. Lineage (NCBI taxonomy): Eukaryota > Metazoa > Arthropoda > Insecta > Lepidoptera > Papilionidae > Parnassius > Parnassius smintheus. The sequence goes on from JAUPFT010000013.1 coordinate 16,062,717, forward strand.
TTGGTGCAGGCGCTAAAGGCGGGCGCGGCGGCGCGCGTGCCGGCCGAGCCCGGTGCGGAGGAGCGCGGCGAGGTGGCGCGCATCCGCGTGCGCCTGCCGCCGCCGCACCACGACGCGCTCGAGCGACGCTTCTACGCGACCGACACGCTCGCGGTGAGTCACGTGCACACGTACATGTACACACACACACACACACACACACACATACACACGGGAGCGCGCGCACGCGCGCGCTCCCATAGAATGAAAGAAAGAAATACTTTGATCCCAGACAACATTCACAAAAGCACGCTCTCGCATGTTCACGTGAACCAAACGTACGCACGCACACAGGCATGTACTGTGTAATCGCAGGTACGTATGCGCTCTTGGAGTTCGCAGTCGCCAACGAGTCTTTCTAAAAGGCGGGAAACCTCCTCTGTCATGTGAAATGTCCTCTGACATTGCAGATATTCATAGGCGGCGGTAATGACTTACCTTGAGGTAAGCTGTGTGCTCGTTTGCCTACTTTTCTATAAAAGAAATGCACATAGACTCACGTACGCGCAAATGGCCGACCGTGAGTTGGCCAGCAGAATCGACATTATATTGTACACAATAATTAAAGTAACCACAACAGTTTTAAACAATTACGAACTGAAGTAGCATTTTTCATTAGGCAAAAGTGACGTTCAACTGTGACATAATGCGATAATATTTCTAAATACTTTGGAAAATCTAAAAGTACACGCCTCATGCGAAAGGAAATAATGTCATCAAAATCAAAATTAAATATCACATTTTAACTAGATTACTTGGCGCCATCGTTTTATGTGAGAGAAATTAGATTTTTTTTGTACATGTGTCGAAATAAATCGATTACACAAACTTTAAAATCGATATAGGATGTATGGTACATTTGTCCTTTGTCTATCAAGGGCTAAACAAATAATGTTATCACAATCAAAATTAAATATCTCATTTTAACGGGATTAAGTGACGCCATCGTTTTATGTGAGAGAAATTAGATTTGTTATATTGTTTTTGTACATGTGTATCATAGTGAATTTTAATAAATAAAATTTACACAAAGTATAAAATCAATATAGGCAGTATGGTACATTTGTCCTTTGTCTATCAAGAGCTAAAAAAAATAATGAAGGTGCCTTTAAATTTTTAATAGCAATAAAACTATGGAGTGTAGAAGTAAGGAGCACCAACTCCCATAGTAGAATAGTTGAAAAAGTGGTCGTCTGTAAGCAGTAAATAACAGTTCAAAAACTCCACAACGGCGCTGGAGTAGCTACTGGGATGAAATGAACTTAGCAGTTGTCGACGGCTTGAAGCATGAAGGTTAGAGAACAGAAGAACGATCACTACAGTACCCGGCGATAAATATTGCACATCGACCTTTGGAAAGAGACAATCAGCTAATTTCTGCTTCGTAGAGTGTTATCTCTGTCGCACGAAATACAAACAGTCCGGTATCTATTAGGTCGTACGTCAAAACGTCACATACGTAGTGTGCGACAGAGATAACGCTCTACGAAGCCGAAATTGGCTGATTGTCTCTTTCCAAAGGTCGATGTGCAATATTTATCGCCAGGTACTGTACGCACTAAAGCATAGCTCGCCTGTGCTTGAAAATTGTAGAATACATAGCCGCGCAGACGTCGGTGAGTAGTAACTGCGAAGTTAGCTGTATATGAGTACAAGTAGGTGAAGTTAGTCGAATAATGTACAAATTTACATTTCATTTTTTCGTAGAAAATTTTAATTCTCCGTAATTTTGTAATTTTTGACAAAAAGAAACATTAAAAAATGGAGATCTATTTTATTGTGCGTGGATGTGCTAGTGTTTGAGCATCTGATCGGAGAAATGGACTTAAAATGACTTATTGACTGCACTTAGTGATCGCAGCGCCTCACTGATGGTGTTCATATTTCTGGGACACTATTTTCTACGGCGATCGTTCTCCTGTTCCCTAACTTTCATGGTTTGTAGTGTGCTGCTAAACAGCTCAGTAGCTCTAAAATCTAAAATATTTTTATTTAGTAAATATGACCTCAAAAAAGTCGTTTATCCCACTAATATTTTAGGCACGTTCTTTAAAATTTAGCCCGTAGCTATAGTGGCGCCACCCTTATTTAACTGTTTTCTATGGACACTTTTTAATACACAGTCTGCACTTCTTACTTCTACACTCCATAAATAAAACTTAAAAATCTTTTTTTTTTATAGAAGAGGGGGCAAACGAGCATGCGGCTCACCTGATGTTTAGTGACTACCGCCGCCCATGATCGACCGCAACACCAAGAGAATTGCGGGTGCGTTGCCGGCCCTTTAGAAAGGAGTAAGCTCTTTTCTTGAAGGTCCCCAGGTCGTATCGGTCCGGAAAAATCGCCGGTGGTAAACTATTCCACAGAGAGGTTGTACGTGGAAGAAAACTCCTTGTGAAACGTACAGTGGTGGACCGCCAAGCATCCAGATGGTGTGGATGGTATCGGGACGTTTGCCGTGTAGTGCGTTCACGAAATTTGGCGGCTGGGATTAATCCGAACAATTCCTCAGAGCACTCCCCGTGATAGATGCGATAAAATACGCAAAGAGATGCAACATCTCTTCGCAGCGCCAGTGAATCGAGCCGATCGGAAAGCACTCGGTCGTCGACGATTCGAGCCGCTCTGCGCTGGATGCGGTCAAGTGGAAGGAGCTGGTACTGGGGAGCCCCAGCCCAGAGATGGGAACAGTATTCCATGTGCGGCCGAACCTGCGCCTTGTAAAGTTGCAGGCGGTGTGCCGGCATGAAATACTGTCCCGCTCTGCTGAGCACGCCAAGCTTTTTAGAGGCCAATTTGGCCTTCCCTTCCAAGTGACCACGAAACTGCACGTCACTCGATATGTCGACGCCGAGGATCCCGATACTGGCTGAGGCAATAAGGGGAGTGCCTTGAAACTGAGGGGATACGACAAAGGGGTTCTTTTTAGCGGTTAACGCGCAAACTTGTGTCTTCTGGGGGTTAAACTGGACTAGATTTAGTCGTCCCCAATCCGAGACTCTGTTCAGCAAAGACTCGACTTCAGACACAAGTTTGTCCCGGCACTCGGAGACGTTTTCCCGAGAAATATTGGCTCGGCCGGTGTAAAGAGCATCACCAGTGCTATCATCTGCATAGCAATGAATGTTACGGGTATGCAACATGTCATTGATATGCAGAAGAAACAGCGTTGGCGATAGCACGCAGCCCTGTGGAACACCAGCATTAATAGGCTTGCAATCGGAGCTTGCACCGTCTACAACGACCTTGATGCTCCGATCTACAAGGAAACTGGTGATCCAATCGCACAATTTCTCGGGAAGCCCATAGTAAGGGAGCTTCGAAAGAAGCGCTTTGTGCCAAACCCGATCGAAGGCCTTCGCAATGTCCAAACTAACGGCCAGTGCCTCCCCCTTGAACTCTACTGCCTCCGCCCATCTGTGAGTGAGGTAGACCAGAAGATCACCAGCTGACCGACCACAGCGAAAACCGTATTGGCGGTCACTAATCAGCTGGTGATGCTCAAGGTATCTCATGAGCTGGCAGTTTACAATGGACTCCATTGTTTTGGAGAACAAGGAGGTGATGGCGATTGGCTGGTAGTTGGACGGGTCTGAGCGCTCGCCTTTTTTAGGGATCGGGTGGACGAAAGCCGTCTTCCATGATTTTGGGACTACGCCTAGGGAGTAGGAGTACCGGAAAAGACGCGTTAAAACCGGTGCCAACTCTGGAGCACACGTCCTCAGCACAATTGGGGGGATTCCGTTAGGCCCACTCGACTTGTGGATGTCCAGGGAGAGGAGTGCTTTGCGAACCGAGCGCTGTGTGAACTGCACTTCCGGCATGGAGCACTCACACCGCGGGATGGTCGGCGGCGTACTCCCCCCGTCATCGAGAGTCGAGTTAGACGCAAAGAAAGAGCCTAGAAGATCGGCTTTCTCCTTTGCAGTATGGGCCAGTGAGTCGTCCTCCCTGTGCAGAGATGGAAGAGATGGCTGACAGAAATTCCCCTGGACAGCCTTGGCGAGAGACCAGAATGCACGGGTTCCAGAAGGAAGGCGAACTAGTTTCTCGCCAATTCTGCCTATGTGCTCTGACTTTGCCTTGGCAATGACTCTTTTAAAGGACCTAGAGGCGGAATTATACTTTTTTAGAGCGCTGGTGTTTACATCCCGGGACGCTGATGCATCGGCCCAGGCTTGGTAGCACTCCTGCTTATAGCATGATGCTATTTTACAGGAGCGACCAAACCATGGCTGAGATTTGCCTCCAATGGGCACCACAGAGGAAGGAATAAAAAGTTCCATACCCTGAAGTAGCACATCAGTAACAGAATCCGCAACAACGTTGGGATCATCCGGCGAGAAGCAAACCCGCCCCCAAGGGTAGGATGCAAAGAAAGACCGCATCCCATCCCAATCGGCTGACCTATAGTGCCAAACACGGCGGCAGCCTGCAGAATGCAACCGCGATTTCAGCGTGAGTGGCACAACACTCCGGACCAGACAATGGTCCGAGGAGCCTAAAGGGGCGTCGACGGAAATCTGATATCCGTCCGGGTGAGAGGTCAGCAGAAGGTCCAACAGGGAAGGTGCATGATCCTCCACATCTGGAATCCGCGTAGGCGAAGTAACCAGTTGTGTCAGACCATATGTCAAGGCAAAATCATGAACAGATCTCCCCGCGTGATCGGTTAAACGTGAACCAAGCCATTCGGCGTGATGGGCGTTAAAGTCGCCGAGGATCACGATCTCTGCGGAGGGGATCTGCTGTAGCAACGAATCTGCAGCCATTTGGACGTGGTCGAAGAGTCGGTCTGTTTCGGCATTACCGCTATGGGACCTATAGAGGCACCCGTAGACGCGCGGATGGTCGTCGCTGTCTACGCGTAGCCAAAGGATGGACAGGTCCGAACCTTCAAGTCTGCCGAGGCGTCGAGAACAGATGTCCTCTCTGACGTAAACGCAAACTCCAGCCCGAGGCACAAAGGAGTGTTCCAGTTTGTACCCCGGGTAGGAGAGATACGAGACATCAGCCGGAGAGGACACCTGCGTCTCGGTCAGAAAGAGCAGAGCCGGCCTCGCCGTCTCGAGATGGTAGTGGACGGCGTTTAGGTTTGAGTGAAGTCCCCTGATATTGCAGAAATTCACGGACAGGGTGGCAGGGGTCGCCTTGGTCTTGTTGCTCCGTTTGCCCCGAGCAGTTGTAGTCTTGAGCGGAATTTTGCCCCCCCCCTCCCCCCCCAGAATACGCGGGGCAGCCTGAGCACCCACGCTCAGAAGTGGAGAAACATGGTCGTGGATGCTCAGCGAGGGATTCTCCAGGGGTGCTGGTACCCTCCTGGGGTAGTCTATCATTATTTAATTCCGCTACCATGTTGATGGGGGGGGGGGGGATTTGGGCCTCCGGCCACCTGCACTCACCAGACGAAACGCGGAAGCAGAGCTTCCACTTCACGCCGGTATTGTGTGAGGTCGTCTTTCCACCCCGGTTTGAGCCGGCCCATACGTGCAACAGCAAAGCTGCCGCGTGGCTCTACCACTGTTAAAACCACTTCTTGGAAATCGTTTTATTAACAAACGACGCGACGCGTACTAGGCTATTGATATGAAATAGGGAACCAGTTGATGTAATTCTGAAGCTAATAAAAAAAACCGGGTCTCGATACGTCAATTTCTCCGGTAATTATCGTGACCACATACATAATCAAAATCCGGACGTCCACGTAAAAGTTTTTCTAAACCGTTTTTTATCGAAGTAGCTATAAATATAAAATGGTTTTTTAGAAAATACAAGATGGAATAATTGGTGTTTTCTTGATATAATACCGTGGGCAAAAAATAGCAAGACTGTTTATAATTTTAAAATTCTTTATTTATTCTGCCAAATCTATTTCGTCCCCCTCAAAGTAATCCCCCCGACCGCAATACACTTATGCCAACGTTTTTTCCAATCTTCGTAACAGTTGTTAATGTCAATTTCCGGAATAGCCTTCAATGCGCGTAGCGATTCACGTTTAATGTCTTCAATTGACTCAAAACGGTTTTTCCGGAGCGGTCGCTTGAGTTTGCTGAACAGCCAGAAGTCGCACGTTAGCTACGTGTCAATCAGGCGAATACGGTGGAACGATATTGGTTGAATTTTTGGCGAAAAACTCACGAAGAATCAATGCAGTATGCGACGGTGCATTATCATGGTGCAAAAACCAAGATTTGTCGGCCCATAATTCCGACCTCTTTTTACGAACAGCTTCACGCAAACGACGCATAACACTCAATTCAAAATCAAAGTATTCCTTGTTGACAGTTTGGCCGGTCGGAAGGAATTCGGAGTGCACCATACCTCGATGATCGAAGAAAACTGTCAACATGACCTTGATTTTTGACTTGCTTTGACGTGATTTTTTCGGCTTCGGCTCACCTTTGGCACGATATGCGGCCGATTGATCGTCTGTTTCCGGGTCGTAAGCGTAGATCCAAGACTCGTCGCCAGTTATAATACGTTTCGTGACATCGTGGTAGTCGGAAAGCATTGTTTTACAGACGTGAACGCGACGCTGTTTTTCAAGAAAATTGAGTGATTTTGGAACCAATCGTGCATTCACTTTTCTTAGGCCCAAATGATCTTTCAAAATGGTTTTCACTTAATATCAGTAAGGTCTCTGATTGTTAATCGTCGATTCTCGAACACCAATTCCCTTATTTTTATTGACGAGTTGATCATCATCAGTTGATGTTGATGGCCGTCCTGAACGTGGTTCGTCGTCAACGCGTTCTCAACCCTCTTTGAATAATTTGTACCAATCAAAAACACTTGCTCGTGACATACAATTATCACCGAAGTCTTTTTGCAACATTAGGAACGTTTTGGCACCAGAAATTTGATTTCGCACACAAAATTTTTACTTGCATGTAACCATTTTACTCCAATTTCACCCACTTAGGGTTAGGATTTCGTAAAACAGCTTATTCAGGATTTTATTATTGAAAACTTATAACTTTAATGCCGATTTTCGCGTCACTAACTTCAAAAACGTAGGACTTTCATACAAACTTCCAACTCCCATTTCACTCCCTTAGGGATAGATTTTCTCAAAACCGTTTCTTAACGGATCTCTATGCCATAAAAGGAACCTACCTTACAAGCTTCAAGTTTGTATGTTTTATAGTTCCTGAGATATCGTTATAGTGAGTCAGTTAGTAGTAGTTAGGTAGTTAACTAGTAACACTATAATCTATATATCAAATATATATATATATATATATATATATATATATATATATATATATATATATATATCCTATACTATTAAACGAGCAATTCTTGTATATATGTATATATATATATAATCGGGATCTCGGAAACGGCTCCAACGATTTTCATAAAATTTAGTGTCCAGGGAGTTTCGGGGATAATAAATCGATCTAGCTAAGATTTATTTTTAGAAAATGTCTTTTTGTCCGTGTTTTTAGGCAATTAAAAACTGCTACAATATAGTTAGAATAAGAAGGTAAATTTTGACAGTTTGATAATGATTATAAATAGCTTATTGGTATAATGGGCGGTCACAAAATCGTAAAACCTCGGTTCGAGCCCAGACCGACCGACCGACTTTTTTATTTTTTTTTTTTCAAGTTTCTTTCTTTTTTGAGAAAATATATTTTTTTCGAGCCCTTTTTTTAGTATTTTTTAAAAACACGAAAATTTAAATAAAAATAATTGCACTCATGATTTTTTATTCAAATAACCAGTTCAGTTTTTTCTGTTATGTCGCTAAGATCAAAAAATATTATTTATAATTCATCAGTATGTAATTTGTATCTAAATATAATTTCCAAAACACACGAATTAAAAAAATCGAGCGAAAAATACCGAGCAAAGCTCGGTCAACCGGGTACTATATATATATAGATTATAGTGTTAAATATGTATTTATAATTCACTCATATTTTCATTTGTTTTTATAATCGGCGAGACACATGACAACATCACGACAGCTACAGTTGATTGGATGGTTAAAAATATCTTCCCTTCTCATTTTTCGATGACGAAGCTACACAAGTATATTTTCGATCAATTTGCCGAAATATGGTGTTTCTTAAAAGGTCCACACTTAGAAGGAAGGTCAAAGAACGGATTGAAGAGCTTCAATTGAATCTTAAGAAACGACTACAACAATTTTCATCTAAAATGTCATTTACCATTGATGGATGGACGTCAATTGCTGGTAGGAGTTACTACGGAGTAACTATTCATTGTATAGACTACGAATGGAAGTATCGATCTGTAGTATTGATTTTATACCATCACGCGGTCGACATACTGGGGAAGATATTGCAACGATTTTCCACGAATGTTTATTGGAATATGACATAATTGATAAAATACAGGGTATCACGGTCGACAACGCAACTGCAAATACCAAATTTATGTATGAATTGGTCAAACAGCTGCCACACTTTGATTCAGACAATCAACATTTCCGGTGCTTTGCTCACATTTTGAAACTTGGTGTACAAGATTTATTAAAGACGCTAGCATTACACAGTGAAACTGACAATAAGGGACAAGAACAGCAGTATGAAGATAATGAAGACGAAACTGAGGAAGATGAAGAATATGCGCCAAATATTGCTGACTCACGTACAGCTATAACAAAATTACGCAGTATTTCCAGTAAAATAAAAAGAAGTGAGATATTGAAGAGGAAGTTTCAGTCTGCTTTTGAAGCAGCTGGCGTACCATCAAATCTGAACCCCATACTCGACTGTCCAACGAGATGGAATTCCACACATGATATGATTGGATTTGGTTTAAAAGTGAGAACTGGCATTAACATATTGTGCACTTCTGTCACCGAATTGAATTATTTTCAAATCACAGATAGTGAATGGCAAATACTCGAAAAAATACATAAGTTTCTAATAAACTTTAAACTTCTATCAACGAAACTTGGTGGAGAAAAATATGTTACATTACCGCTAGTCATTGTATCATTCAATCTCTTGCTCGATAAAATTGAATCCATGGTAAAACAATTAGATGAGAAACCTAATCGATCCGAAGTGGATGAAAGGTTCATTCTGGGTTTTCAAGCAGCTCGAGACAAAATGCTTAAACATTATAAAAAGAGCAACTGGATTTATTGTCCTCTTTAATTTTAGACCCAAGGCATAAGACTCAGACTTTTGACATGACATTATGGGGGAAGCAAATTAAAACAGAAAGCCTGCGCAAATTTAATGAACTTTATAAAGAATATAAAAGTCTACACTCTGTGAATACATCTCTAGAATCACCAAGAAATGAAAAGAAAGTATGTGAATATGATGAAGATGAAGACGTAATAAACTTTGAGAAATTGTATGCATGTCCCTCGACGTCACCTGGATCTGGATCTTTTCATCAAGGCTTAGTTATAGACGAGTTGGAGGAGTACCTAAGTAAACCCAGAGCCGCCAGTTCTTAAGACATTTTAGAGTGATGGAGGACGCATGAGACAAAATATCCGACTTTATCGAAGATGGCCTGTGATTTTCTTTCAATACCTGCAACTTCAGTACCTGCTGAGAGATTATTTTCTAAACCATCATTAGTAATTAGAAAACATAGAAATAGGTTAAGTGATGAGTCAGCCAGATGGTTACTTTGTATTAATTCTTGGTCAAAAGAATTAATATAAAGTAACAGTAATGTCAAAGCTGTTGTGTACTGTTATGTAATTTAATTTGTATTTTATTTTATTTTTTTATTTAAATAAATGGTAAATTGTATAACTCTTTTATTCCATTTCATATAAGGGTCTATCAATCTCTTTCTAGACAGATAATGTTCTTTATAATACAGTCAAGTTAATGTCATTAATTTGTTTTTTATATGTTTTGACTAAGTTTTAGCACATGTAAGCTTATTAAATGTAAACGTTTATTAAGAAACAGACTAACTCCCGTGGCCGTGAGACTTGGTAGACAGCTCAGTTGGTTAGAGCATCGGCACGGATCGCTTAGGTTGTGGGTTCAAACCCCACCCGGTATTAGTTGATTTTTCGAATTTTCGAATTTTCTCATTAAATGTTTAGACATTTACTAATTTGGTTGGTCTTTCTATGGCTACGTTAATTCAAGCTCGAAATGTGCCTACTCTGTTAAGTTGTTCTAAGATCTAAAGTAACGTTTAATAAACAACAATAGGCTAATAGGTAATTGCGAGACTTGCGAGACTCTTGCTGCAAGACCAAGACCAAGAACAAGACTGAGAGCGCAATACCAAGACCAAGAACAAGACCAGGTGTATTGGCGCAAGACCAAGACCAAGACTGGCTAAGTCTCGTCTTGTTCTTGCATTTGGGCAACACTAGAATCCGCTATTCGACTACTGGCGTGAACCACTCGTAACACAAGCAATTTTAGCTTACCACGAGTGGTTAAGGGGAATATTAGTAATGTTTATAGCATTGTTAATATTCTTTTTTTAAAAGAAATTAAGAATCAAAATGCTGATGCCTCGTTTTTAGTAAAAAGGATTTCCGGTTCCGTACACTTACCATACGAATCACTGCAGCATTGAGCTGCTACTTGACGCTGATATTCTGTGAGAGCGTGGTGCCACCCCGGTCGAGCCGACCCATTTATGCTACAATCGTAATATAGCTGCAGCCTTTCCCTATCACGTAAAAAACGTTTGCACGTGTGATTTAACTAAAACCCAGTTTTTTATAATTTTGTTACACACGTTTTTGTATTACGAAAGTTATGTCATATTCTTACATCTGAAATATTTTAAAATTATAATCATTGTTATTTATTGCAGGCACTATTAGATTTCCTCGCATCCAAAGGATACCCACAAGAAAATTACAAGGTCATCTCTAGCTGGCCTAGGAGAGACGTGAGTATTTTACTTATACATAACTAACTTTAGTTTATATGGGAAGGGACGCCCTAGAAGAAAGTTTATCGACCAAATTGCCGATATTTTGAAACGAGCCTCATTAGAAGTTAACCGACGAGCATGTATGCGTAGATATATGGATGTAAAGGAGGCGAAAGAGGTATGTCAGGATCGTGCCAAATGGAAGTCCGTAGTCTCTGCCTTCCTGGGTGTTCTCTGGGTGACAGGCGTGAGTGTTTATATTTTATGTATATGCATAACTACTTTTTACACCAATATTTATACACTACGATTAAAACGAAGGATAGTTCAAAAATCTTTGATTATAAATATAATACACAATGTTCATAAAGCAATCAATGTTCATGTTTGTTATATCAGTCTTTTTCAAGTCCTGGAAGTTCAAGTCCAGTGAATGTTTTGGCCAATAAACTATGCGGATGCGTTGTCACCCCTGTTGGCAAAAATGGAATGCATCGTTACAAGTAAATATTAATTGCAAAATTCCAGGACATACATACAAGTGTAATTAAATAAAACATTTTAAAAAGATACTCGGTTCTCTAAACTCACCATACGAAACACAGCAGCCTTATGCTGCTATTTTAAGCTGGCAATCTGTGCGAGCGTAGTTATTTTCCGGTCGATCATCTATTTTAAACATATAGCATTCAAAATTAACAAATTAATCGGTTCCACCAGGGAAGGATTACGCTCTCACAGTATACCGGCGAAACCGAACCGCTGCAGCCGGGTAGCAGCTTTATGCTGTTGTATTCGGTAGAGTGTAGATAACCGGAGACCCTTTTCACTGGAAACGAGGCATTCCATCTTAGTCCTCAGAGGCATCTGCATTTTCATTCTTAATCGAGGATAGATGTAGATGTCTATGTGCCACAGTAACCACTTACCATCAGGTGGACTGTTTGCTCGTTTTTCACTCTTATTCTATAAAATAAAAATATATAAAACTTTTCGGCCTTCAACATTACCTTTTTTTATAAAAGTAAGAATGATAAATGACTTGTGCGGGATGATTTGTGTTTGTATTTGTTTATATCAAAGTCTATTCTCAAGTATTTACCTTTTCTGCAGTTAACAACAGAATCGCACAGCAGTACACTGAAGGCTCTCAAACTGTACCCTCAAGAGACGATCATGCTGGAGGAGCGGTGAAATGTAACGCGCCTGCAACGCTCCAGCGTACGGGCTAAACGCAACGTGTCGTACGGGTTTCACGCAACTATCCCCACATACTATCCTACACACAAAACCTTATATCCCAACGGGTTATATATTTTTCATTCCATATGTTTTAGATCCATGATTTTTAAGAGTAATACACATTGATTTACAGGCTGATCGCATAGTTTTTACTAACTAGGTTTTTTTTTATAATTCCAAATAAGAAAATTGCTTAAAAGTGAAGTACGAGCCAATGTATCGTTTCAGATCACCATAGCAATATGAATTGATTTTGTATTTCCTTTATATTTATAATGCCGGTAAACCAATAAATAATAATTTTATGGTAATTAAACTGAGATTTATTAACTGTTTATATAACAACCAATTAAATAAAGCATCACAATTCTTTTATCATCATAGACAAACATTCGCGAAACATTTTAATACAAGGAACTTGATTATGTAAAATGCCACCAAACAGTGTTAACGTGATTGGATGACAGTAGTATTTCAAGGTAGCTACTTTCATGTCAAAGGAGTCTATAGTAAATATTTGAATATAGCAATATATCCATGAAAATCACATCAGGTTATGTAACACTCATCATCATCACAGACTACCAAAATTCCACTGCTAAACAAATTCCCCATAAGAGAGATAATATTTGCCATAGCTGCCATGCTTACCAGGAGGGTAATATCTCGAAATTAACTACACGCAACTTGGATAATTTTCGTATAACTACGTCACATTTCTTGACGAAAAAAAATGTTCATGTTCCATTTTTTAAGCATCAGTTAAAAATACATATGGTATAATTTTACTTAGTTGATATATCATTGAATTCCTCAGTTCAATATTAATTTCATTATCATATTATCATATATATATATATGTATATATATATATATATATATATATATATATATATATATATATATATAATCTACAAAAGAAACCTCTATGATAACAGTGTGTTCAATTAAGTTTTATAATAATACTATAATTTTCGTCCCACCAGGGCACAGGCCTCTCGATATGTTTGTATTGAAGCATCGTACGCCATGTTGTTCCAATACGGATTATCCGAGCTAATTTTGTACTATAAAATTTACGCTGTATAAATTTGAAAGTCGTGTTATTAGCCGCGGACAAATATAAGTATTCGAGTGCTATGTCATTAAACAATATTTAGTTTATAATTCCTGGTCGAATTGTACGCCACGGGGGTTATTTTCTTTTGTTAATTAAATTATATTGCGGCGTTTAATGTTAATTTGATTTATGTTTGTATAAATTGCTATAGTTTAATTTAAATTTCGAAGGTCAATAAAGAAAAACCCGATTGTGGCAACACTGCGTTTACAATTTTAGCTCAGTGCTTGCATCTGCCTTAAATTTGCATCCTATTATTTAAGTTTCTATAGCCAATTTTCGTACAAACTCAGTTTGATTCTAATGTGCAATGAATAATAATAATAATAAAAATATAAATATTACGAGATTAATAGTCGATATTATATGCTAACTATGGAGTGTAGAAGTAAGGAGTACAGACTGTGTATTAAAAAGTGTCCATAGAAAACCGTTGAATATGGGTGGCGCCACTATACCTACGGGCTAAATTTTAAAGAACGTGCTGAAAAATATCAGTGGGATAGACGACTTTTTCGAGGTTATATTTACTAAATAAAATTATTTTCAGATTTTAGAACTACTGAGCAGTTTAGCAGCACACTTCAAACCGTCGACAACTGCTAAGTTCATTTCATCCCAGTAGCTACTCCAGCGCTGTTGTGAAGGGTTTTTGAGCTGTTATTTACTGCTTACAGATGGACACTTTTTCAACTGTTCTACTATGGGAGTTGATACTCCTTACTTCTACACTCCATATTGCATAATGCCATTTAGTTACGATTTATATTTATTATATGCTATTTATTAAAATAAAATAGTAAATTCATCTTTAAAGTATTAAACTTTATATATTATATAAAAATAAGAAATAGAAAAACAAAGTAGGAAAAAATAATGTTGGGCAGATGCAACATTTAAATACAATCTATAATTTGTATTACACAATATTTTGATGTGAGATGCCGGACACAATTTTGATGTTTGTAATTTTCCAACGCGTATTTCAAAATATGAAACAGCATACTGTGAAGTTAATTACTTGATAATAAAACAGATACAATGAAATTTGCTCGTATTGTTTTATTTAACTCCCTTTATTCTAAATTCTTATTTATTTGACCTTTGCCGATGAATTCCATTTTTACATTTAAGTTCGCCTATTTCCGCAGGATTTACGCGGTGATACAAATTCTAGCCTAAATCTGAGACTAAATTTAAAATAATTATTGTAATAAAGCTGCTTGTATTTTTAAATTCTTATTTAAAATTACCAAAGTACCATAAGTAGTTTTGGATTCCCAAATACTGCCACTACAGTTTTTGTGTGTGCGCGCGTTTGGTCGTTAGTGAACTTTTTTCATATCGCATATATCGAGAAAAAATGATGTTGGTGGTGGTTTGAATTCAGTAAGAATTAGTATTCGTAGGCCTAGGGCAGGCATAACTCTGGTGGATGGGAAATGACGCCGGTGGGCATTTGTCCTCAACTACGTTATTTTTTTTTTCATTATGATAACTCTTTATATTGAAGCACATATAGCCGTCAAAATGAAGCCAACTGTGGCCCATATACATTACATCTATTCTCGATTAAGAATCAAAGTTCATATTGCCCTGGAGACTAAAACAGACTATTTAATGGTAAAAATGCTCTCCAGTTCTCTAAACTCACCATACGACACAGCAGCATTGTGCTGGACTGTGCTATTTATGTATGCTTTACGCTGGTCCTCTGTGAAAACGTGGTCCTTCCCCAGAGGCCACCATTTATGATGTTACGGCCCTCAGTTGCCCCGACAAAAGTCGACTGGGCTAGGGCCCATAGTAACCCAACTTGACGGGCAACAGAGGGTACTTGCCCAAATGGCCTATGGATAATTAATTATAATTGCTGTATAAGCAACACAAACTTCAGAGTTCCGGAGGTAGGGTCGACCACAAGGTACCGTCAGGGAAAGTAAATGTTAGGTGTGAGTGGTGTAGGAAGGTGTGTAATGTAACCTGACGTCACCGATGTATCGTTCAGCAGAACCACATGCGTTGCCCCGCTCCACAAGGCGTAATCACTCCAGTGGGCTAGCTAGTTCACCGCTATCTGAACTCAAGTCTAACGTCACTTGGCACAAACTATAATCGAACGCGATCTCCACCCGGATCACAAAGTTTAGCGTTCAACCCGACAAAGCAAAAATTCCTTCGTACGATATTAAAATTACCACACAAACCAATCGTCGACGTAAATTAATGGCAATCGAAGATAATTAATAACTCAAACTCAAGGAAAGCCTCGTTGTCACTTATATGACGAAATAAGACAATGCAAAGGAGGCAGTCCAGTGCGACGGAACGATTCCAACCGGCACGGCCGTAGTGCACAAAGATTATTCCAGACTAAATTCGCACGGTCGACGCCCGCTCGGCTCGACCCGTCAAACCGGTTCCGCGCCCGAGACGAGCGCTCCCGCAAGTCTCAAGTTGTTATGATGTGGCCTAAACATATGATACAATAAAAAATATAGTTGCAGCGTGATCGGTAGGATCGGACATTAAAAAAGCTAACTCGGACAACGGTTAGATAGCTCATAAACCACCACAAAGCGACATGATCATTGGTAACAATACCGAATCATAAACCATCATCGTCCTCATCACCACTGCCTTTCTCTTTTTAATCAGAATGACTTCCCTGAGTCAGACGAGGCTGTAAGAGCCATATAGGCTAACAACACAGACATTACAGAAAATAGATGAGTACAAGACGCCTCGCACTTGCTCGAAGCTGCGCCTATCGCCATTCTGGTTATTTTACGATTAGCGTGAACTCGTTATATATACCGCCATCTGTCGAAAGGCACAAGGTCTTTCTGACATGATTATATACCACAGTCGCTATTTTCGTAAGCGACTACCGAACTTTTATGTTTTACTAGCGATTCGCACGGGTTATTTCTGGATCTCGAGAACGGTGTCACCTCTTGGATCCAACTATAGCCATAAACCATCCATAAGTAAGACCCCATAAGTAATCCATGTTTTCGGTCAAGACGTTTAGAAAGAGAAGAATTACGAACACACACACACCGGAATTTTATACACAGGAAAAAATATTGAATAAAAGTAGGGATGTATCGATACATAATTGTGCCGATACGAGACCGATAATTGTAGAAAATAATAGGCGATACAGATACCTTTATCAGTGACTGAGTAGAAACAGAAAAAAAGAATAATTTTCTTTATTATGCATAAAAGTTACCTATATTTATTATAGACTGAACCTTGAGAGGGTGGAAAACCAAAATGTCAAATCAAAATTTCAATACACAATTCAAAGAAAATATTTACTTCGAACTTTGTATAGTTAGTTTGTTTATAGTATATTTATAGTAAGTTTGGTTAAATTATTAGCAGATAATCTGTTACGCAAATTATTTTAAAAGAGATCTGCAGTTGAAACAGACACTCTGAGGCCACTGAGCAAGAAAGTCGCGCGCAAGTTGTTCGTTTCGCGCGCTTTTCAAACTCTTGATATCGGTAAACGGCGATGTAAATATATCGGCCGACATATCGGTATCGGCATCGTTACATCCCTAAATAAAACTATTTATACGGATTTTATCGCGTTTAATTAACTTAATTCCCGACGTTTCGGGTGCACCCATGGTCACAGAGGGGACTTGCACTGAGACACGTTCCAATGTCATAGTTAGCCCGGCTACCTTCAGTTTTTGATTATAAATTTGTGGTCCGATCTACACAGAACGAGCAAACAGTATCTTGAAGTTTTGCAGTGGTATGGTTGGGTTTGGATTTAATTTTGTTGATTGTCTCTATAATTTTGTTAAGAATCTCAAGCAAACGGCAGCACACATCCATCTTCTCTCTTGAAATTAAGACGAGCTCTTAGCACGATTTCAAATTCGTTTTTCACCCGCGCGTCCCGCAGTGGGCGGAGCGCAAACGGCAGTCGGAGAGCGCAGCGTGAACTCAGTATGCGCCATAGATATACCTAAGCTGTTTTTAATATTTCTATGGTATGCGCAAAGCAAGCAGATAATTCACCTCCAAACAAAAACTTTTCCGTGAGGTCTCCTGTTCGCAACAATACTAGGTATTATAGTAATAATATTTTGAGTACCTACTCACTAATATCAAAACTGTTTACGAGGTCTGGAGTCTGGACATCACACTATATTTTAATTATCAATATTTTTTTAAAGTCAGTTTTATGATATGAGCAGGTACTTAGTCAACTATTTACATACATATATATATACATTTAAAACGCCAAGTCACAAATTCTAAAAAAAACCCAAGTTTCGTTGGCAAAATAGCTAAAATAACAGAAGAAGAATAATTTCAAATAAAATCACTTGAAAATTCAAATTCATTTTACTGTTTTGTATTACCTTACCTCCGAACTTGATGGAGCGACCTGAAAGTGTACTTTTGTAATCGCTATTGGAACTGGTCACCTAGTACTACTAGGTGTTCCGAGTTTGGGCTCGTTTTGTTAGGTATGATGAGTTCTTACCTCCGGACTTGACGGAGTGACCTGAAGATCTACTTTGGTAATCGCTATTGAAACTAGTCGCTGAATACTACTAGATGTGCCGCGTTTGGGCTCGTTTTGTTTGGTATGATGAGTCCTTACCTCCGGACTTGACGGAGTGACCTGAAGGTGTACTTTAGGAATGGCTATTGCAACTGGTCGCCGAGTACCACTAGATGTGCCGAGTTTGGGCTCGTTTTGTTAGGTATGATGAGTCCTTACCTCCGGACATTACGGAGTGACCTGAAGGTGTACTTTGGTAATCGGTATTGGAACTGGTCCCCGAGTACTACCAGGTGTGCCGAGTTTGGGCTCGTTTTATTAGGTATGATGATTCCTTACCTCCGGACTTGACGGAGTGACCTGAAGGTGTACTTTAGTAATCGCTAATGGAACTGGTCGCCGAGTACTACTAGATGTGCCGTGTTTGTGCCCGTTTTGTTAGGTATGATGAGTATTTACCTCCGAACTTGACGGAGTGACCTGAAGGTGTACTTTGGTAATCGGTATTGGACCTGATCGCGTACCTGGTGCCGCGTACGCTGTGTACCCGATTACCAAAGTACACCTTCAGGTCACTCCGTCAAGTCAAATTTATTTTACTGTTTTGTATTACCTTACCTCCGGACTTGATGGAGTGACCTGAAGGTGTACTTTGGTAATCAGGTACACCGCGTACGCGGCACCAGGTACGCGATCAGGTCCAATACCGATTACCAAAGTACACCTTCAGGTCACTCCGTTAAGTCCGGAGGTAAATAATCATCATACCTAACAAAACGAGTCCAAACTCGGCACAATTAGCTCTACTAGTCCAGGTGTTCCAGTATTAGTTACTGAAGTTCACCTACAAGTCACTCCATCAAGTCCGGAGGTAAGGTCTTATCATAACTGACAAAACTAGCCTGAAGTCCACAGCTAACATCTCACAGTAGAGCGCTCCCAGTGCCAAGCAGTCTCTAGAGTAGGTATTCGTATTTCGTATCTAAATTTAATTACTCTATGTATCTAAGTAGATTTTTGAGGTATAAGAAATCAAAAACAAATTCGATCTTTCAAATTGTCAAAATAATTTTATTTGACTACGATTCCTGCAGCCAGCCGTGCGTACACTCGTGTGCGTGATACCGTGTCAATGTAATAGTTCGATTCTATACCTATATCAATTTTGTAAATGCGTCCTTAAAAAATCTTAACGTAAATATTGGGGGCTTGCGGCAAAAAGATTGACACGTCTCTACAGCACCAGGCCTCGGCCGGCAGTGACTGCACAGGCGTTTACACAAACATCCGTACGTATTATTTCAGAAATAAGAATATGCGATTTAAAAAAAACTATTAGTTGGACTAAAAAATTAAAACACTCTTACGTTAATATGTTGAATGTGTAAAAATCTGACAAAAAATCAGAATGATTGCATGTATACTAGCATGGTTTTTACTCGTTAAAAGAAATTTTTAGAGGTATGTTTGTGATTTTTTTCTGTCATATTAAATTTAGTGGTATCATGTTTTCAACACACTATCTAACTAGCATATATCCTGGACAATATCATATATTTTTCTGGGTTTGTTTACTGCAGTGGATCATATACTTTGAGGCATTATAAAACTTGCATTTAGCATCATGCCTCGTCTTAAGATGTTTTTAATTTCAATAGCCTCGCGTCCTTTTTCCCTCGCATCCTTGGTAGAAATCGGTTTTCTTTTGCGAGGATTTGTGTTTTATCAAATGTAATGTAATGATGGGGACAATCTTGAATATGTTCACAGAGAGCGGACTTCAGTGTTTCACGTCAGCTATAAATTCTTTCATGCATGCAGGTGGCTCAGGACCGTGCTTTGTGGCATTACTTGGGGGAGGCCTATGTTCAGCAGTGGACTTGTGAAAGGCTGTAATGATGATGATGATGATGATGATAAATTCTTTCACGCGGGAAGCAACGACCCTCCAGGAAGTCTGCAGTCTGTTAACGTGTCCAAGATCGTCCCCACCATTACATCGGATTTGAAAAACCACAAATCCTCGCAAAAGAACGCCGATTTCTACCAAGGATGTTATGCAAGGCTTTGGAAATTTAAAAACATGCTCGGGGTCCCATAATTAATAAAATTAAATCCAAACCCAAGCATACCGCTGCAAGACTTCAAGATATTGTAAGCTCGTTCTGCTTAAATCGGACCCAAAATTGACATTCAATCTCAGTCCCCCCGTGATCATGGGTTCTGTAAAGCAGCCGAAATATCGGGAATTAAAAATAAGTTAATTAAACGCAATAAAATGCGTATAAATAGTTTCTTTCAATGTGTAGTGTTCGCGTAAATATAAGAAATTATTAGGTAAAGATATTTTTATGTTAGGTAATCACGGTATTGAAATTCAAACCACAATTTGTTTTTTTAAATAATTTTCAATTTATTTAGGTACTGTGCTTGACCAATAAAATATTTACCGCTAAATTTGAACTTAACTTGATTATATTTTAAGTGACCCTACTTCGATGCAAATTACTTACATCTGAGAAAACAAAGGATACGGTTTTTCTTAGTTCGTTTAGTTTTATACATTTTAAAATGTACGCTTTGTAATTTTCGGCGATGAAATTTTCTTTTGGAACATTTTTCTCTGTTTATTTTAATTGTATATATTTCAAATAGCAAAATAATAATGGCGATCATGAAACCGCACATCAGTAACAGGAGCGCCATAGAAAATTCACGAATGTTCACAGCTATGATACTACTATATTGCATTTTCGCGCACCGCGGTTTTCGACTGTCCCAAATCGACTTAATTCTCTTCATTAGTCCTGATTCCAGCATCTTGCTAACACTGAAGAAAATAAAAACTTAATACGATTGATTTTGTCAGTCACCAGCGCATCGGTACATTTACTTGGAAGTGTATGAGATAAAACCTGTTCACTAACGTTCTTGTAATTTAAGATCTTCGTCACATCATCGTCACCCATAAAAAACCTACTACAAAAGAAGGCTATCTTCCATATTAGCAAGAATTTATTATGATGATCAAAATAAATTCTTTCTTCTTTCTCACGCTTGACGGGGGTATTGGCCACCGCGGCACCAGGCGTCTGACACATTTATAGCCCCCAAATACGGATAATCTACACCTGATGTAAATGATGGCTATACCAAGATCGATCATTAAATTTTTTGGCGTTAAGACTCCCACTGAAAAAACGTGCCCGTGAATTCTACATACACACATCTCAACAATCTCACTAAGCAAATTTACTAATAAATAAAACCTTGCGAGCCTTTACTTGTTACATGATTACTAATGCAGAATAAAAGACGTTGAATTATGTCGTTGATACTGTCTTATTTCTCAGATTAAAAATATACTCTGTGATATTATTACCAAACGTATACCAAATTATTACGGGCACGTATTAATTAAAGCATTTATCTCAAAATGTTGGGCGCTGGCAGAATAACAGCGTTGTAGGCAACTGCAACATTTATGCTGAGCTAGAGCCCATTCATTACTACACTTTGTAATTTTGGTTATTTCTGTGTATACTGCTCACTGTAACTATATTGGTGGTAATGAATAAATGTTTTATTATTTTTTTTTTATTATTATTATTATTATAAAATACCCACCCAATAGCGATGTATTCTTTGTACTGCGAGCCTTTCTTTGCAACAGCGCCCACATACTGCGGTGGAAACAGTTGGACTGCACTCACTTCACATATTTCCTTCTCGCTGAATGTTTTTCTCATGATACGGTAGGCAGTGGAGGTATCGACGTGAAAGGCGAATCCACCACGCTTTACCAAACTCATGCCGTACTCGGCATCAAAAAAATTATTCTGTTTCTTTCGGACTATCTTCTTCTTGTAAAGTTCTAAAGGTATACGATCATTTGTACGCTGAAATAGTGTAGAAGTAACAAAAATAAATATAATAAGTTAGGTGGGTATTACGAAACGTATTGTTACGCCGCGCTCAAATCAGCGCACTAGCGCCATCTAGTGTCAGGAACGAGAGCGAGGGGAGCTTTGCAGTAAATGACATCACAAATCTTTCGACCGACAGCGCCACCCGGAGAACTAAGTTTCTGGAAAATCTACACTCGAATACTCGTTGCCTGTATAATAATTCTTTGCTAATTATATAAATAGGCGCTGCAAGATGCGATCGAGACAGAGTTGAACTCGGCGACACAAGCGAAGCTTCGGAGCGGAATTAAGTGAATTAGTGTGTTTAATTATTAGTGTTTTTACTTTAATTTGTGTAAAGTAAATTAAAGTGTTAATTTAGGTAATTTTATCGGCAATTTTTATTGTCACGAACCTCAAGCTCGTAACAATTGGTGTCAGAAGTGGGAGAAAATAATGCCGGTTTTACCTAAGGAGGAAACGGAGGGTGTCCGTACCCGAAGTCAACGCCAGCAGGAGACGGACCAGAGGAGATTTGGTGGTGCAACGCCGCAGATGTCTGAGGGCCAGCCGCCGGCCACGGAAGCCGGTCCGTCAGCAGCTTCTACGTCTGTGGCACCTGACTTAGGTGCTCTGATGGTGATGCTGCAGGAGCAGGCTCGCCGACAGGAGGAGCAGGCACGCCGACAGGAGGAGCAGGCTCGCCGACAGGAGGAGCGGGCCCGTCAGTTGAAAGAGCAGCTGCAGAACGGACAAGAGGAACAGGCCCGCCGGCAGGAGGAACAGGCCCGTCGTTTAGAAGAGCAACTACAACGCGATAAGGAAGAACAGATGCTCCTCATGAAGGACCTTCACGCTATCTTCGGAAAAGAGATACGGGAGGTGAAGGATAAGGTTGCTCAATATGACAACCGCCTGTCGGAGGTCGAAACCCGAATCGACCAAGTAAACAATCGGGTTGACAACGTAATGGCTGACGTGAAGAAAACGCTGGACGACCTCAAACTGGGGGATGGAACAACAGCTCCCGTAGTAGCTACTACACCTTCGCTACGTGGGTTCAAGGTGCCACCATTCGACGGGACTTCTTCCTGGTCAGCCTACAAAATCCAGTTAGAAGCTGTTATGAAGGCGAACGGCTGGAATAAAAATCAGGCCATGACTGCTCTCACACTAGGCCTGTGCGACCAGGCCTTAACAGTTCTGGAAGCTCTCGGTGAGGAAGTGACTTATGAGCAACTCCTTGAGGCATTGGAGGCGAGATATGGCGACGCTCACCTGGAACACGTCTTTCGTGCGCAGCTTAAAGATCGCGTGCAGCGCATCAACGAAAACCTGCAGCAGTGGGCTCTAGAGGTGGAGAAGCTGGTGCGAAAAGCATACCGGTCTGTACCTGCGCTCATTGAAGGGAACCTGGTGCAGACATTCATCGACGGCATCCGTGACCTGGAAGTCAGAGCTGCTGTGAGGCTCGGGCACCACGAGACGCTTAAGGACGCCTTGGCCCATGCAATGGAGGTAGAAGCCGTGCGGCAGGATCATCGTTCCCATCGCGTCAGGGAGGTTGCAGCAGTTACAGTTCGCGACCGCAACAGAGGATACAGCCCTAGGTGCTATGGCTGTGGGGAAAAAGGCCATCTTCGATCCAGCTGCCCTAAGCGAACCGTGGAAAGGAGAGTTGATCGATCTCGAGAGGGTAGTGCAGCTAACGGCACTGCCTGGCGGCGACAGGATCATCGTTCACCTCACGCTAGAGAGGTTGCAGCAGTTACGGTTCGCGACCACAATAAAAGATACAGCCCAGTGTGCTATGGCTGTGGGGAAAGGGGCCATCTTCGGTCCAGCTGCCCTAAGCACACCCTAGGAAGGGAAGGTGAACGGTCTCAGAAAGGAAGTGCGCCTAACAGCACCGCCCAGCAGCAGCAGGAATACGACTTTACTATCAGACACTGCAGCGGGAAATCTCACGGCAACACAGATGAATTGTCAAGAAGACCTTGTCCTGAAGATTGCAACCATTGTAGTAGGCAAGAGAGTAAGGAAGTGGTATCCGTGAGGATGCTCAGGACAGACCACCTCAGCAACGGGTGGAAGGACAGCCTACGGCATGCACAGCAGGAAGATCCGGACATCAAGCCGATTCTGGGATGGATGAAGGCCCGTGCTACCAAGCCTAAGTGGAGGGACGTCTCAGCGATGAGTTCAACCACGAAAAGCTATTGGGCCCAATGGGACAGCTTGCTGCTTCAGGATGGAGTCCTGTGCCGTAAATGGGACAATGGTCGAAGAGACAGCTGTCGTTTGCAAATGGTTGTCCCTAAAGCTAAAGTGCCGAATGTTCTACAGCTGTGCCATAATGGTCGTTCGAGAGTCCATCTGGGAGTTAAACGAACTCTACTGAAGGTCCGAGAACAGTTTTACTGGGTCCATTATCGTGACGATGTCGAGGATTGGTGTCGTACATGTACAAGTTGTGCGGCCGTGCGGGGACCTCAGACACGTAGTAGAGGGGCACCGAAATTGTACAATGTTGGTGCACCACGGGATAGGACAGCCCTTGACATTGCGGAGCCGTTACAGAAAGGCGCAAGAGGGACTCCTAAGATTGTCCATGTGGATCGCTTGGCGCGTTACTATGGGGCCGATAATGCTCGGGACGAGCATGTCTTAGGAGGGGGCAGTGTTACGCCGCGCTCAAATCAGCGCACTAGCGCCATCTAGTGTCAGGAATGAGAGCGAGGGGAGCTTTGCAGTAAATGACATCACAAATCTTTCGACCGACAGCGCCACCCGGAGAACTAAGTTTCTGGAAAATCTACACTCGAATACTCGTTGCCTGGCGCGCATTTACCTGAATGTTCGGGACGCTTCTTTGCTAATTATATAAATAGGCGCTGCAAGATGCGATCGAGACAGAGTTGAACTCGGCGACACAAGCGAAGCTTCGGAGCGGAATTAAGTGAATTAGTGTGTTTAATTATTAGTGTTTTAACTTTAATTTGTGTAAAGTAAATTAAAGTGTTAATTTAGGTAATTTTATCGGCAATTTTTATTGTCACGAACCTCAAGCTCGTAACAGTATCTAAAAATATTTAAGGGAACATAATTTATTAAAAAGTACCTAAGTTAAGGAGAAACTAAATATAATAAAGTAATGTTAATAATAATATTTTGTGTCTTATTTAGTACCGCCAATAGTGCTGTGACTAAACTAACTACCGCAAGCCTGTCGAATATGTTAAATCCTTCCTACTATAGGATTAGGTCTTTAACTAGAGGAAAAATGTGCAGTCTTGAAGCAAGCAAATCTTAACATTGGATAGGACTATATTATAATGACCCTTCACGAAATAATTTTTGTTAAGGACAAATTCGATGATGGCAACTTCTACTACTTATTTACTATCACAAACTAAGCTGGACAAAGTTATAAGTTGCGCGCGAAAATAGGCACGCGTACGTTCATAACTACCCTTATCCCGTATAACGCACTAAACGAATGTACGAAATACGGGAACAATCACAATACGATTACTAATATTATCTCCGACTGGGATTCGAACTTGCGGCGTAGGTAGTAGGTACTAGAAAAATGATAGCATGTTGGAGCCTAACCATAGTAAAAACAGAATAGTAGGATAGCTCCCGCGTCTCGTGAGATTTAAATGCGTTACTGTCGTTTATCCGCAGTAGAACCAGAGTAACTGACATAGCGCAAGCAGGATCAGTTAACTGAAGTGGCAATGGGCTAGCTGTATAGGTCAAAGAACCGACAACCGATGGGGAAGAAAGGTTCTCGAGTGGCAACCTTGCACGGGTAAGCGAAGTGCAGGTTGGCCCCCTCTATATGGAGTAACAACTAAATAAAAGGTGCAGAAAGTTAATGGATGCAGGTAGCTAGGGCCGTGCTTTGTGACATTCCTTGGGGGAGGAGGGTTCAAAAGGAGAATTGATGAGCTGTGATGATAACAAATTAAGTATTAATTATTTAGGTAATAATTATAGGTAATTAAAGTAATAATAGGTAATAACTTTTTAGGTAGGTAAGTATACGAGTTATTCACGATTTATTGAGTTTAGTTCAATGAGGGTGAACGCACATTTATCAGCACTGTACGCGCCGCATTTACTGATGGCCTCGAACATTGGCACGCGCCATACGCAAATCTTTTGTATTGCAAACAACTTTGCAGTTTTTCTAACCACTGGTGTAAAACGGTACAGTGACAGTGATCGCTCAGGATTGCTTGGATCGCTATGGAAAAATTGTTGTATTAGCCTGCTTAATGCTTATTGGCAGAGGAAGAAGAAAATAAAATTCAAAAAAAATTCTTGATTCGAAGATCGAAGATTAGAAGATTCTAGATTCATAATATTAATTTAAAAGGGCGTTTACCGCTAATATGAACCTCTTCATCGTATCTCCTCAGTTTCAAGGCACTCCCCTCGTTACCTTAGCCAGTATCGGAATCCTCGACATCAATATATCGAGTGGCATGCAGTTTCGTGGTCACTTAAATGAATTTTGCCCAAATTGGCCTCTAAATAGCTTGGCGTGCTCAGCAGAGCAGGACAGTGTTTCATGCCGGCACGCCGTCTGCAACTTTATAATCATTTCATTTCATTTCATTTCATTTCATTTATTCAAGCAACCAAGGCTCATATTTTGTTAGTATTATTTATAAACTAAACTTATAGCTATGTTAGTAAGCATAATATTATTATTACATATAATTATGTGAAGTATTAAAAAAAAATACATTTATATTTATATGTGCCATTTTCTCACCAATCCACCCGATATGGCGCTACAATGGCACATGTATAGGCAATCCAGCCTGCTAGCAATCACTTTTAGGATACTATTGTTACTCCCCCGCACCCTGCGCACCAGAGACGCGCATCTCTTGCGCATGGTCGCGTAAAAACAGTCCACTCGCGCTTCCGCGAACATCCCTGATGCACTACAGAAGCGAGGCAGTCCCAGCAGCACCCTAAATGCGTTGTTATATTGTACTCGGAGGGCGTTGTAAGCCTTTTGAGTATATCTAGCCCACAGGTTGCACGTGTAAAATGACGTGCAGTAAGCTCTAAATAGGGCTATTTTAACTTCCCTTGAACAGCGTGCAAACCTGCGAGCTATCATGTTCGCTCTTACTGACAACGCCCTCCGTTCCCTCTCAATGTCATCATCATCCCTGAGACGAGGTGTCAGAACATGGCCAAGATATTTATACCTAAACGCTCTTTGTAAAATATTACCATTAATTGAAATAGATGGTACTAAGTCATGTTTCTTACTCCCGGTCTCAAAGACCATGACGTGGCTCTTTTTTACATTATAATTCAGACCATGTGTGAGGGCGAAAGCTTCACAAATCTTCACCAGTCTTCGTAGGCCGCATATAGATGCACTCAACAACACCATATCATCTGCGTAACTGATGTTGTTGACGCAGACATCGTCTATGTGACAGCCGACTCTGATGCTGTTGAGTTCACCTATCAGCTCATTCACATACAGGTTGAAGAGCGTGGGTGAACTCAAACCCCCCTGTCTCACCCCGCACTCCAAACTGTATGATCTAGATAGGGCACCTTCCCATCTCACATTATTGACCTGGTTCCCGTACCAATACTTGAAAATACTTATGAGTTCCAAAGGTAGTTGGATCTTCTCTAGTTTATCCCACAGTAAGTCGTAGGACACAAGGTCAACCATCCTAACTTGATTTTCGTGATCTTGACACCACTTTAAGCGAGATTTGAATATTTTTCTAGCTTCACACATTTCCTTATATATGGTACCGGAAGTAGGTTTACCATGCCACTCCCACAGGTGGAACTTTAACCTGGCCCTTCGATGTGCTTCCGCAACCTGCCTGTTCCAGCCCACAACCACCTTATTTTTAGATTTTTTACAGTTACGTCCTACTACGGAGGACGCCTTTAGAGCCGTTACAATATTTTTATACAAATTATCAATAACAATTCTATGACTAATATCAGAACACATGTTATCGCTACATTTATGCAATCCATTTGGGTAGTCAATGAGCCGTAACTTTTTATGACATTCATTCCGATATATGTTTATTTGTTCAGGCGTCCTCTCCCCCCAAAAAACTAGATTCTTACTAATACAGTTAGGTAATTTTACAGGCGAAACGATATTTAAATTACATTCTATTACAAGTGGGTTGTGGTCTGACCAAAACACATCATAAATAACATAGACATTTTGTATGGACTTTATCGACGCTTTAGTCACCAGACAGTGATCGAGCCATCTCTTCGACCCATGGACATCACTAACAAATGTATACGTATTAGATGATATACCTAACATATCAATATCAATGCAAGACCACTTTTGATCAGTACAAAAGCTCGATAATTCGTTATAAAATCGTTCATAGGGATGAGCATTAAAGTCCCCCAGTATATACACACAGTCTATGCTACAACTGTCTACAATGGCACTCACCGAACTAAGTAAATCCGTAAACTCCACCATGTTGACTGCCTCGTCTGTTGGCATGTACACGCACATCACTAAAAATGACCTTTCTTTTGAAATTATTTTAATAGCACATATACGCGGGTTATCACACTTAATAACGGTAACATCGTTAAAAACGCTACGCCTCCACAGCAGAGCTACACCTCCGTATGGTCGCCCCCTTATCAGGCCCGCCTTTGTGTCCATCGCCGACACTCCCGTATAGCTGAAATCCTTACTTATGGTGTTCAGAACATCAATTTCCTCTGTGAATAACCATTTCTCTTGTAATTCTATAATGTCATAATTCTTACAAAGATCGCGTATGTTATCTATAGAGCGTTTCACGTTTTTACAATTAAAAGTAACAAATCTGTATGTATTATTATCCATTATTTATTTATTTAAATTAGTGGCGCCGTCTTCTTTACCAGAAGTTTCAGTTTTACGCTTTAGTTTGAAATTAATAAAGCGACGGAAAATTATCCCTTGTGGCCATATTTTCTCATCCAAAAACACATAAGGCGCAGGTTCGGCCCCCATGGATTACTGTTCCCATCTCTGAGCTGGGGCTCCCCAGTACAGCTCCTTCCATTTGATCGCATCCAGCGCAGAACCGTTCGAATCGTCGACGACCGAGTTCTTTCCGATCGGCTTGACTCACTGGCACTGCGAAGAGATGTTACTCTTTGCGTATTTTATTGCATTTACCACGGAGAGTGCTCTGAGGAATTGTTCAGATTAATTCCAGCCATACCATCCCACCATCAACAACCATACCATCTGGATGACTGGCGTTCCACCACTGTGCGATATAAAAGAAGATTTTTTCCAGTTTTTCGTCGACTACCACTAGAAATTTTTTCGGACCGATATGACTTAGGGACCTTTAAGAAAAGAGCCTACTTCTTTTTAAAAGGCCGGCAACGCATCTGTAATTTTTCTGGTATTGCAGTTGTTTATGGGTGGCGATAATCACTTACCATCAGGTGAGCCCTATGCTCGTTTGCCCCCTATCCTATAAAAAAGAGTTGTATGGAGAATATTATATGTACGTTATATAAAGACTTATTAGATGATGATGCATTTGACGGATGGATCATTTTACGCATGTCTTACTCGTATCTGACGACTCATTATAGTCTACACTGTAAAAGTTAACACTCCTGAAATGAAGTAAGAATATATTTCGAAACGTGTAAGTGGGTTAATGTCCGAGTGATCATCTTGCCACTATAATTGAAACTTAATTCAACTTAACCATTAGATAAAACGCTAGTCATTTTAAACAATATTTAACCACTAAAAGGGTAGACTAAACCACTAGTTTTAGTGGAAAATCCACTAAGTTGGCAATATTAAGCAACACTGGATATCACAACACAACATTACATGACGTTATCATCATGCCTCCTCCAATATTAGTATACCTACCGCATTTATAAAATACGGCGCGTACTTTGCGGGAGAAATGTGCGAGGTTTCACATGATTTCACGCAACGAATTCTAAAATGCGGCGGTACGTCACGTGCGGCGCGTACGCTGTGTGTGTATATGTGCGTTCACCTTTATACTCACCTTAAAGTAATCCTTATTGAACAACATGTCTTCGACTCCAGCCTTCAGATCACTTTCTAACAAATCTTTAAGGTTCCGTATATTTTTGTACTGCTCGTTCAAGAGACTCGACAACACGTTTGCGTTGTAAAATTGGTAAATTATCATTGAAAACATGAATATTACAAATATTATTATTCTTGCTGATATCGCTTCTCTATTGAATGGCATACCTTAAATAAAAAAAATTCCAAGAAATCACACACGATTTTAACGCTATAATTATAGTAGCTTTTCTGATTTAGTACTATGTACTACTGGACTGTATACTACTAGATGTACTAAATGTAGATTAGATGTACTAGAGTTTTATATTTAATCTTTTTAATTATATAAAAATAATTTTATATATAATCTTCATATTTGCATTTTATTGAATTGTTAAGTAATTATCTATATTTACCTTGTTGACACACAGCGCTACATATTAACAACCATACCAGACTTATCGAAGAGTCACTTTCATTTGCAAATGCATTAACCGTTTTTATTCTGATAATTAGATTCAGAGCAAGTCCCGCAACTAAGAGGACAGCCACCATACAACGCCAGATAGTGACATCTAACGGCCGCGTGTATATCGAGAAATAATTTGCTTGGTGCTTCGGTTGGCGGAACAGAAAACTGTGCCTGTAGTGGTATAAAAGCTCTTTGTAATATTTTTAAAGTAAGTAATAAAAGGCCAAAGAGTTCTATGCACATAAATTCGGATTGGAAAATATTAGTCGGGCTATCTATTTCTTCAAAGAATAAAGATGACACAGTACAAGCAGTGGCGGCCCAAGCAAAATTTTTAGGTTGTGCGAGATCTCATAGTGACGCCACTCTAAATACAAAACGTTAGTGTTCCTATACTATGCAAGACATTTAGATGGTTCACGCATTCTCCAAAGCTTCGAGTTCACTGAGTTTGATCTCAGCGCTAACAGTGCCGCTTGACTGTCAGATTTTATTTATATGATTGACTTAGTGTTTTCGCAGATCGATTTCCGCACACTGAAGTATGACGAAAATTTCTGCCTGGAAGATAGAGGTGAATCTACCCTAATTCATACTAAGATTGAATTTGGGGCATTCTCCATAAATTCCAAAGGCTACGTCGAGGCCCATTTTTGACCCATCGGTGTACCATATAAGGTTACCGAATTCACAGATAACCTGTCCATTCAGCCAGGCTTCTTTGGAGGGTAGTTCCACTATTTACTTTTTATTGTGAATTGTGAAAGTGTGTGTAATTAATCGAGTCGAGCATGGATCTCAATTTTTAGGAAAGTAAGCGCAGACTGTACTGTGCGTTAATCCTATACAAATTAGCCCTCGCGTTCTGGTCCAAATAAACATCAAGGGGCTTTAGGCACAGAAGTGCATTAAGAGCTGCTCCAGGCGATGATCGCATCGCTCCAGTTGCCATTAACCAAGCAGTCCTTTTTAGACTATTTATTCAGTCCACAGTCCTCTTTTGGTTGGCATTATTACACCAGACAATGGAAGCGTAGGTGATAATCGGCCTCACTTTGCTGCTGTACACATGTAGTCACAGGATCATACTGGGACGCAAGCCCCAGTTGTTCCCAACCATACGACTGCACGTACCTAAAACAATTTTAGCCGTATGACATACGTTGCTAAGGTGAGAGTTCCACGGTAGTTTTTCGTCGACTGTTACGCCCAAATACTTGACTTTTGAAAACTAAAAGAATCTGGCGTTACTTTGCGGAAATACATTATATTGAAATTGTTAGAACTTAATTTGCTCAATTCCGAGTAATAAAATACAATGATGTGTCCTGCCCAGTCTGAAGAGCACCCACCTCCCACCCTCCCTCAGTTGCGTGCACTATCCCCTTCAACACCACCACTCGCAGCACCACCACTCCCAGCGTCACCCCTCCCAGCACCATCACATTAGGAACGACACACCACCCTTGATAATACGAGATGTGTTTCGCCTCTACACGAGGCATCCTCAGAAGAAGTAGACTCTGCGGAGGCTGACACTATCTTAGTCACTACTAATCCCATCTCCACCACTCCGAACACTCTCTCCGCTCTCCACACGCTGCTATTTATACAACCCGATGACAAGCGAGTTGCATAAATAGCAACAGTTTCGGCTTGCCGCTCACTTTACCTTTAGCCACCGCAGACACTATTTCACCTGTGGATGCCTCGTGTAGAGGTGAAACATGTATCGTATTATCGAGAGTGACGTCGAGGTGTGACGTCCCAAGTGTGGTGGTGTTGGGTGTGGTGGTACTGGAAGTAGTGGCTACGGGGATAGTGCATGCAGTTGAGGGGTGTTAGGAGGTACCCTTCAGACTGAGTAGGACACATCATTTTATTTTATTACGCGAATATGAGCAAATTAAGTTCTAATTACTTCAACCACATGGATTGAGAAATGCCCGAGAATATTGAGACAATTTTTTGAATACCTTTAATTTTCCTGCCATGTTCGCACCATTATTGTCCACTTGACCTCGACAATCATTCATGTCTAAGTTAAATACTTGAACAATTGCATCAAGAAAGAGGCCAGTAAGGGCGCTACGACACACGCACCGCTTCGGCATCGGCACCGCAGCGGTCCGACACGAAACGTCTAAATTGAAAGCGCCCTGAGTCCTTTTTTCGAAGAGCCACTTACTTGTCTTGTAAGCAACAAAATACTCGTGCTTTGACTTCCTAATTAGCGTCAACGAAACGGAATGTTAGTGATAAGAGTGAGTGAATTGGTGACCGGTGCCCGGTGGTAGCGTTTCGTTTGATTTCGGCGGATTTAATTCTTAATCGAAGTTAAATGTAGATGTACATGGGCCACAGCATCTACTTACCATCAGGTGGACTATATGCTCGTTTGTCACCCTTATCCTATAAAAAATATGTTTGTGCGTATAAAATGTCGGGCAAAGGTAATACAAAATATAATATTATAATACCTTGTTGTCTGTAAATAAACTTAGGTATCTGTCTCCTGATCATAAGGAATAGGCGTAATGGTAAAGATTGTGGGATTTGTGTGGCTCGTTTGCTCGTTTTCATGCGTGCTTATCTATTCGTGCTGTCCTTTATCAGCATTTTGGCACTAAAATGTACTATCGACGCAGAAAAATAAGGCTTACAAACCTCGTTTGTCTTGAAGGAGGTGCAGAATTTCAATTTTTTATATATTTATTTTATATTTTATTTAATTGATTACTTCTGAAAAAGTTTGTTAAATTATTGTGTTATGGCATCTATGCCATATATCTATATCTATGTGATTTTATTTCTTAACCGAGCCGTTACTAAGATGACTGTAAAAAATGAAATGATATTAATACATCATACTTCGTTTGCCAAGTGGGAACAATGTAGTTGACGACTTTTGCTCGATTTATTTTGAATAAAACCGGCGAACATCCGAACTCTGCCTCCAAGCGCTGAAGTGCGCCCACAAGACCGTCGAAACTGCCATTATGTGAATATCCCCAAGAGTTCGTCCGTTGAACATTTAGGCTATAAGAAAATAATTCTAATGTTGTATTTGTATTTTAATTACAAGCTTATAAGCTTAGAATTTTGAGGCCTGAGGCACTCTCAACAGGCGGCCCATTTTTGGGAATAAATAGGTATAACTGTTTAAAATATATTACAAATTATATAAAAATAATATTTTAAATAAGATAAATGCGTGGCGATTGAGTTTCCTGAGACCTTTTCTACTTATAAATATGATTAATAGTACCTTACTGTTGAGAGAAAAAATAGTCTACTTGTGATTTTCGTGCCGCTTCTACTCCCAAGGTCTCCAAGGGACTTATTTAAGCATGGGGGCATTTTCTTGACTTTCAGTAAAGGATTTGTAAAGGTCTTCTGAATAAAGAAATTGATTTTAACTTTGAATCCATATTAGCTTATAGCAATGGCAGCGCATCAGCCAGCTCCAGTTCAGTCCACCACAAAATATATTAATTTTAAATGTGAACGTGTTGTGAATGTCCCACCCATAAGTTATGTTTTTTTTTAATAAAATTATAGTGACAACCGAGGCAATAGTCCATATGGTAGTCCGTATCGTGGTTACTGCAGCCAATGACACCTGCAACCCGTCAAACATAGAAAACTGCAGATGGGATGTCATCTCCGAGGACTAAGATGAAATGCTTCACAACCTGTTTACTGACTCTCTTACCCTTCAAACCAAGGCACAGCAGCGGGTGCAGTTCTACTTGGCAACAGAAATAGGGTGGCACATACAGATGCCCATAGACCCACTAGCCGCTTACCGTCAGGGATCATGAGGCCCCGGGTTCGAATCACGGGTCAGGTCAAAATCAATAATAGGGTTTTTATTCAAGAAATTCTCAGTAGCGGTCCGGAGTCAGGAAGTTGGCGATTTTTCACCCTCGTAGCACGTAAAACCTGCGCCTTGTTAGTACTGCGCCTGATCTCTTTCCAGTCGTGTCGGATTACTGTTCTATCAGACTATGAGTGTGAGGGAATAGAAAGTTCACCTGTGCTTGCGCATAGGTACACTTGGGCACTTTAATCTTGACCTACGTCCTTGAATCTCCATTGAGACTGGTCACCGTGACCGAAATTCGATCTGGAGGACAATACCATCAGGTAGATTATTAACTACTTTAGATATCATTCTATGAAGTTAAATGTTGGATCGCTATTCAGAAAGAGGCCTACTTCCTAGTAGATATTCAAAATTAAGAGGAAAACAAGTCGAACGTCACGTTTTCACATCGCAACAAAACATACGTTAGCACCCACATCATCTGGATGCTTGGTGGTCCACTAATAAGCGATTTACTAGGGGTTTCTTTCGTTTACCACCGGCGATTTTTTCGGATCGATACGACTTAGAGACCTTCAAGAAACGAGTTTCCTCCTTTTCTTCTTCCTTCTTTTTCCTTTGAGTACTCCTCCTTTCTTCCTTTTCTTCCTTCCTTTCCTTTTTGAAAGGCCGGCAACACACCTGCAATTCCCCTGGTGTTGCAGTTGTTCATGGGCGGCGGTCAACACTTACAATCAGGTGAGCCGCATGCTCATTTGCTCGTTCTATAACAAAAATGCAATTTTAATTACCTGAAATTAAACATGTCTTGCATATATTGAATCACTGTAAAGAATTTTAATTTATGCAAAGTATCCGGCTTCTCGTTTCTCGACTCTTTAAGAAAATGTTTTAAAGTTTCGTTCGCCAAATGGTCAGTTATAACGGTCACGCACTTTAGTACAACACCGTGTAAATTTGTTCGTCTGAGCTTGCGAATATATAGCGTCGAATTCCAAAATCCTATATCACGCATGACAAATAATCCATTATTCTTAAAACCGGTATTAAATACTTCGTACAAGTTATAAAGACTTCCTTTCTTAAGTATCAAGATAACATTTGAATCGACCTCAAGAGAGTAACGGGATAGAACTTGGGTCGTCGATTCCAACTTGTTTGTATTAATCAACCAATGAATTCGTTGTCTGTTGGCAGAACTTGAGTACCTTTCAAACACGTTTGTCCAACCTTTGCAATATGTATCCAGGATGATTACAACGTTGGAATCTTTAAATTGATAATCATGCAAGTTACCCGATTTTACAGCTAAGACTTTCATATTGCTGTATTGAAACGCTTTTTGCATTGATATTACTTGAGATGCATTATAACAGTGAGCAAATACCACATCGTTGATATAATTATTCTTTGAGATTTGTGTAAACAATGGAACGTGAGGAAAAATAGAAAGTAAGGCGCTCAACGCAATAGTTTCCATGACTATGACTGTAGAAATGATCAGATCAGTTGACAGTGCGTATATTAAAAATAAAGATTGAGGGACAATAAGCAAAAGGGTATTCGAAGGGCCAATTATTAACACCCATTACTGTCAACGGAAGTTAAATGAAAACTGTCTTCTATAATTTCTACAATTTGTCCGTTATAACGCATTGACATTAACTCACCATCGTTTACTTAAATTCAATAAAATTGATTTTTACATTATGTTGATATATTTAGCGCCGGCCATATCTCAGACCATTACCATTTCAGCTTATAAAGTCTATTGCTAAGCGCAGTTTTTTTATTAAACTATTGTCGGAAAGATGCCGCTGCCCGTCTCCCGGTTCAGTTTCCCTGTGTCTGCTTTTACGACACCAACGGGATGATGGGGTAGGTACTTATAGTTTCCCTGCTCACATCACAGTACTAATCTCAAGTGCGCGTAAATTTCATTTGTTCGAATATCATCTTGTGGATGTCCTAAGAGGAGACAGAATGAAGTAAAACAGCAGACGGGCAGCAACGTCTCCCTGATACTAACTCAAAAATAAAAGGAGTTGCTAAACTGCGCACCAAGCCTGGCTACCGTGGTAAATATCCCCCCTTAAAAGGCAATCCAGGGAAAGGCTTTTGTACATCTGTGGACTTATGATAGATTATAATGAATGAATGAATAACTGCATAACTGAAGATCGAACTCTGTCTGCGTAGGTACCTACGTGGATAGAGCGACAGTAGCCTAATGGCAGGGCGCGGACCGCGAACTCAAAAAGGTCGTGGGTTCGAATCCCCCATTCGACTACTGGCGTGAACCACTCGTAACACAAGCAATTTAAGCTTACCACGAGTGGTTAAGGGGAATATTAGTAATGTTTATAGCATTGTTAATATTCTTTTACAAAAAAATAAAGTAAAAAAAAAAGGAAAATAGTTCGATCTTCAGCGCATCAATGAAATTGTTGACTGCAACTAAGTGCAATTTTACACGGATTCTGTAATTACGGAAAACATCGTGAGGGAACCTGCACTCCTGATAATTTATTAAAGTTTAAAAGAAATTACATAGTATATAAGTCTTACGCACCACAGAATCTAAGGCCTTTTCTTTTTTCTTAGAGGGTTAAGAAGCAAACAGCATGCCGCACTGCTCCAAATAAATAAATATTTTTATTCTGCTCTAATTTTTTTTATACCTCAGACATAGTTTTCCAACACGATATTCTATATTACGGCCGTGCATGTGTTACATCATGTGAACTCAGTAAATCTATACAAATAAATAAAATTGAAGTGCGTGTTTGTAATGTCAAAATAACAGCTTTTTACTAAACACATGAAATTGTATACAGTACTTATAACAAAAACACAATTTTTTAAATTTTTGTCTCTTTTTGTTCTGGTTAATCTCTGAAATGGCTGGACCATAAAGGCCGTATTCCTTGGGCTACCATATACTTTAATTTTCTTATTAAAAATTTTATTAAACATGTGCTACTAAAAATTTCACTTTATCTTATAGCAAATATATAAAATAATCATAAAAATTTTATACCATTTTGGGTGCATAATTGAAAGAAAATGGCGAATAGCTAACATTTATTAAATTAATGCATTTATGAGTACAATAACATTTTAATTTTGAAAATATTGCAATAAAAATTCGACTAGAATTTGAGAT
Source organism: Parnassius smintheus behrii (assembly GCA_036936625.1). Classification (NCBI taxonomy): domain Eukaryota; kingdom Metazoa; phylum Arthropoda; class Insecta; order Lepidoptera; family Papilionidae; genus Parnassius; species Parnassius smintheus. Next base: position 16,099,988 of record JAUPFT010000013.1, read on the forward strand.
TCAAACCATTTCTGATAAATGTCCTGTTTTACACAAAGAAACTTTCTGTTCTTGTATAGGTAAAAAAGTGATACAAGCAGTCCTAAAATTTATTTCTCAATTTTAAAATATTATTTTAAAACAGTTTAGTATAAATATGGGCAATTTGCAGTTTAACATGATATTTATACAGGGTAATTGGAAAAAACATCTTGAAAAGGAAATTCAGCTTTATCTTGCACTAAAAGATCTGCTAAATAACACACGGTTCCTGCTGTACCCTCATATAAGCTTTCAGGATTGTCCGGTAATCTTGCATCATGAATAAATTCCTCTGTATTCATGAAACTTGCAAATAGTTTTGCTCTTTGCAGGTATTTCTCATCTCCAGTCAACCTATATAGCAGCAGAAATACATAACCATTGCCTGCTACTCCATGACAAATTCCAGGGCCCTTACGTAGCAAACCTTTCTGCCAGACTAAATCACCTGCTCTGATGCAAGCCTCAAGAAATCTTGGATCGTTAAATATAAGATAAGCTTTGGCCATTAAGTATATAGTGCCAGGTGCTCCATGACACCAATGTATTAGTTTGTGGTCACTTAATCCAACTTCCTCCATACAACATGGCCAATTACCATCTTCTGTTTGCAAAGATGCCATAAACTCTACAGTAGCTTTTATATCTTGAGCAGCAGATTTATTGTAATTTGTATAGCCTGGTACGGTTAAAAGGATTTGTAATATAAAGCTCAATCCATGTGCAGCACCCAAATATTGAGTATTATAATAATGATACATTAGTGGGCATGGGCTCCTACATCGCTTTGAATATTCTCGACCAGATGTAATCATCATATCACAAATTTTATACATTTCCTCTGCACTAAAAATTTTCATTTGTAATTCTCGGCTCATCCAAAGGGTCCCTGCAAGATAGCCAGCACGTCCCACAAAAAATTCATCTCCACCGCATTTTAGAAACTTTGGATTAAGGTACTGACTATAAAGAGCCTTGTACATTTTTAAAAATTCAGAAAACCGATCATCACCCTTTTCTTTCAAAAGAACTGCTGCTAAAGCATAGGTCCCGGCATCCCCTAACAAAAATGAAGTACTTTCACCAGCAGAGCATTCTAATGCAGGTTTTAAATATTCCAGAGCCTTTTCAATGTATCCATTTTTATATTCTAATAAAAGAGGATTTTTTGACAAGTAATAAAACATAAAAGAAACCCCTGTTACACCGACGTACAGACCACCTTCCACATTTTTATGAGTTGGTTGCAGATGTTTAATAATATTTTTAACATATTCATTGATTTGTTGAATAATTACTTCATTGTTAAGAACGAGATTAGACCCACCTTTCTCGTACGGATTTACAAAATATCGCACCATTATTTTCTTTGGAGTAAAACTAAACCGGAATTTACGAATATGTTGAAATGAAAAAGGGATTTTAAATTTTTTCATTAATTCAATAGAGATTCTGTTTTGTAATTCATTTCATAATAAATTGATAAAATGATTTTATGTTGACAAGACGTCTTTTTCACAGAGTACTTTTTTATGTAGGGAATTGGTAGGGAAGTCTTTTTCTTTCTCACAAATAATTGTTTTGTTTTTTTTTTTTTAAATATATTTATCCTATGTCAAATTGTCAATGTCATGCTCATATCATAATATGTCATACCATAGACAAGCTAATATAATAGCTAGTCGTAGACAGAGAATAGGTTCGCTATTCGCTAGTCATACCCATATACGTTTAGAAAACCTTAGAGCCTTAGACCATTAAGCGAATTTCCGTTTGCGCACCGCCCCCGAGCAGTCGTGCATACAATTCTTTCGCACTCCGATCCCTCGGTAGCGCAACCTCTCGCCCGCGCACCCCGCTATCCCCGGGTAACACCGGCTGAGCAGACGCCGTTGGTGAGTTCCTTTGTTTTTTTTTTCGCATCGTTCTTGCCCCCCATGCTTCGGCGGGGAGGCTTGAGCGCGCTTTGCTTTGTTCTGTTTTATTTTTAATTTTTCTGTTATTGTTTTATTGTTATACTGTTACTTTGTGTTGTTACTGTTCTTAGAAGGTCGTCTCTTGCTCTTCTCAGAGCGAACCCTTGTTCTTTTCAGAACATAGGGACCCCAGCTTCTGGGAATAGAACGTCAGTCCTCCCCATCTGCCACCCAAGGCCCTGTTCTTCTCAGAACAGGGACCTCTAGATTCTTAGAATAAATCGTAAATCGTCCTCCCTGTCCAAAACAACATGCCTGCCATAGATATGAACCAACTTATGAGCCAGATTGCAGCCGTGATCCGTCAAATTGGCCAAGATCATGGAATAGCCGTCAATGTTGACGAATCCAAACTCCTTAGGGCTTTATACCCCAATCAGGTCCCCATTGCCCCTCAGGCATGTAACTCCCAGCCCGTTGTCGCGGCATTCTTAGCGGAGGATGCCCCTGAAGCCATGAAAAACTCGGACACCTTGTCTGAAACTTCGTCCACCCGTAAGAGGTCAGCTCCTACATCGATCTCCTCATCCAGTAGCTGCTCCTCGGACTCATCACAGTCCGATCAATTAGTCATCGATGCAACCCGCTTCACGGAAGTGAAATCAAAGCGCGGTTCGAAACGCGCTGCGATCTCTCACGCACCTCCCGCCCCCGCAGCCCCCGCACCTTCCCACTCCACTGCAGCCCCCGCGCCTGCTCGCTCCACCGCAACCCCCGTCGCTGCCACAAAGAAACAGGTCCCGCCCCCTGTCTTCCTTAGGGACAAGGCGCAATTCACTAGACTTTCTAAAGTCTGCTACGACGCAGGCTTTAAATATGACCAAGCCACCAACCTTGGTGAATCAATTAAAGTCGTTCCGCAGTCTATGGAAGACTTTAGAAACATCACCAAACTATTCACATCCGAAGGTGTGCCCTATCACACCTACTCTCTCCCTGAAGAACGTAAAGTCAGGGCTGTCCTCCGCGGAGTTCCCTTTGAACTCACCAACGAGGAAATCCTGGAGGACCCAAAGTCCCAGGGATTCCCAGTTGAGGCTGTGCACAAGACGCACAGCAGTAGGGGCAAGAGGTACTCGCTTGCCCTCCTCATTTTGTCCAACGTGCCGGAGGCGAAAGACATATTCCGACAGGTACACACTGTGTGCGGCCTGTCGAGAGTCAAAGTCGAAGCCCCCTATAGGCGCGGTTTTCCGGCGCAGTGCCACCGTTGCCAACTCTACGGGCATGCGGCGGCCAACTGCTCAGCCCCTCCAAGGTGCGTTAAGTGCCTAGACCCGCACAGCTCGAAAGAGTGTCCTCGGCCACGTGATACCGAGTACCCACCCGCTTGCATCCTTTGCGGACAGACCGGCCATAAGGCCAACTTCAGAGGCTGCCCTCGCGCGCCTCGCCCCAATATCGGCAACAAAGCTGCCAAAAAAGCTCCGCCACCGGTAAATGACCGTACATTCCCGGCTCTCCCATCCAAAATGCCCCTTCAGGGCAACTCTCAGTTATCTCAGGACCTATATCAGCCCCCTCAGGGACCTACAGGCCTCCTCACCTTCGCCCACCAGGGCCCCGACATCAAGCGGGACCCTCTTACGCCGATAACGTTGATACAGTATACACTGCTATCCGCAATATCGACGTAAGAGAGATCGCAATTTTAGCACGCAAACTGCGCGCTTCTCAGTCCCCTCAAGACCGTCTGCTCGCGCTTACCGAGCACCAACACTTTTTAAACTCAATATAAGTAGTCATCCCATTCTTAAGCTACCTTATCTAGGCAGCAACTCTTCCCAGCGGCTACTCGCCGCTAGCGCCCCCCTTTCACCCAAGGAGGGTCGCGTTCGATAAGGCTTAAAAATCTCTAGTTAGATTGTTAAGCCAGTCCCTAAAAGGCGGTGTTTGGTGGGTAAAAGTCTCCACATAACCACGCAGCCGGCTGCGTGGTATGCTATGAGCATTCACCGCCTCCCTCCCCCGCTTTCCGGAGGGTTGCCCATATTGGCTTCGGGCGCAAAAAAAAATACAAAAACCATTAAGCCCAATGGACCGCCTCGCATGATTATTTCCTCTGCGCAAGTAGAGGATTTAAAAATCTTGTGCGTTTATAAAAACTGCTTACGGAATCGATTTCGTCATTACAAGAATCGTTTCCGTCATTGTAGATGCTCATTAAAAAATGCCGATTTGTGCGGTTAACGTGTGCAAAAAGAAGTGTAATACTTTAAATTTACAAAAGATGGAGTTACATTCCATATGTAAGTATTTTTATTATGATATATGCTTTCTTTCTATTACAATAATTTAAAATAATATCGTAAATAATAATTTAGAACTTTACCGATAAGATAATCGAGTACATAATATTTCATAAACATCGTAGTGATAATCGAAATGTGACAAGCACGAGATTAGTTACGGTGAAACCTTACATCTTTGCCCACATATTTCGGTTTTTATTACTTTTTTCAAAAAATATCCACTTTATTTTGATGGTTGCTGAAGCTTTAAACGACACTCTATGCAACAAATAACCTGTCAAATCCAGGTGACCTAATTCCTAACAGATGCTGAGAAAAAAACAAAAACAGACGCGGGCAAAGTTATCTCCACTTTCTTACATCTTTGCTCAACCTAAATTTCTCACCAACTATAGGCTCTATGATTTTGATTTTAAGATATATTGTTAGCAAACCGGCAAAATTGTATACTATTACATTTTCAAATAAATAGAAGTCCATTTTAGGTTTTAATGGAGGTGGGCAATGTTATCACCACATTTAGTCACGCTTTCATACTAAGAGATTTGAGGTGCTAGGGCTGTACATCAGATGAAAGGAAAATAATAAACTGATATTTAGGCAATAATGTATTTTTTTTAAAATTAAAAACAACAACTAACTGAACAACAACAAAAATCAAGAAAATCAATGTTTAGGTAGGTAACGTACCTATTAAATATTAATAAAAAGAAACAAATAGGTGTCCGCTAACGCAAGCGTGCCTATTAGTTACCTTCGTGAGTATTAGTTTTTAAGAAAAGATAGGTAAGCAGCGCAGAAATTTTTTATCACACGCACGCAAGGGAGATTACCGTTCCTCATACAAAAAAAAAAATAACAAAATATTTCTTCTAGAACAAAAAATTAACAATAGCAGCCTAAAACATTATCCTTATAGTGCTAAATTTCAAGAAATATCTTCTGAAATTGAAAAATTAAACAAAAATTACTAACAGTCTTTGATGTTACCCTTACGATTCTAGCTAATAATTATAGGTATAAGTATATATACTTATACCTATAATTACTAGCTACACATTACACTTCTCATCAGAAAAATCGATACACCTCACGAGTTTGTTTTTAAAGATTATCAAAAAATAGTTTTAACGTATAATATCATTTTATTATAATAAAATTAATGTTCACATTCTGCTTATTTAAAAAATACAAAGATTTATTATTTATTCCTAAATATACACATTTTTCAGATAATCATTACAAGGCATAAACTCGTGGGGTGTTCCGATTTTTATGATGAGAAGTTTAAAAAATTAAACACGATGGAACTTAGTTCCAGCACTAGAACTATGGCACAAGAATCACAGATTAATATAATACACATTTGCACATAATTAGAAATAAATCTTATTCGAAATCAACATTGTTGTACCTATTGTAAATAAATTTTAGGTGTACGTAATAAAAATATTTAAAAATAAGGTTTGTACCTTTTACTTTACCTACGTACCTACATTATATTGTGATAAGATAAGTGAGATCTAATAATCAAAATATAAGTAGTCATCATCATCATCTAGAACAAACTCTGTTTCATTGGTATTAATTGTAAGTAAATTCACGGTTTTGACAATATTCTTACAATCAATTATTTCTACTTCTTGTTTTTTGGTTTTTATAAACTTGGTATTGTCGTTTCTACCGGTTCGTCTGAAAAATGATGCATTTACTCTATCATTTCCTACTTTTGCTATGACTTTACCGACAAAATAATCAACCTTTTTCTTAAAAAAGTATCTGACTAATATAATATCCCCAACAGCATAATTGATATTAGAACAAGCTTTACTTAAATGGTCGTCGTAGCTCGATGAAGGTTTTTCTGTTTCCGTTGCTATTGTTGTTTTATTATCTTTCATTGACTCTGTTTTAGGCTGTTTTGTATTTAAACTTTGAATGTCTTTGTCGGACTTATCAGATTCTATATCACAGATATCTGAATCACTGTGAGTACTAATGTTGATATCACTATTACTTGTTTCACTTATATTTCTCTTGTATGTTCTGCGGGCTGGTTTTGTCTTTGGTTCAATGGTTGATTTGTTGCTTTTTCTTTTTTTCTTTGGTTGATTAGTTATTTTCTTTCCGGACTTTCGATTGGTGTTTTGTTTTGTATCTGCACATTTATTTATTTCTTTATTTAAATCAGTATGTTTAAAAGTTTTGTTTTCTTTGCCATTATTTTTGCCAGTCTCCAAAATAACTTTAGTTTCATTCGTAGAAGTATTTATTTCGGTTAAAATATTTTGTTTTGAGTCTTGTAGCTTTTCGTGATGTTTAGTATTTTTGTACTTTTTTATATTTAAATTGTTTGCATTTAATTCTTCTCTCTTCTCATTTAAGTCTATAATTTGTTGTGTGCTACCATAATCAGATGTGCTGCGACGTGGTAAAATATTTACAATGTTAGGGCAAATGTTGTCAGATGCAATCTTGGTGTCATTTTTAAATGTTCTTGTTTTTTTAGGTCCTGTCACAGTTTCAGTGTACATGCCTTTAGATGAGGTTAACTTTATTTTATCTCGCAATACTGGTTTGTTGTTTATAACTTGCTTCACTCGGGTGGCTATTGTATATTGAAGAACTCCAGTTTTCTCATTTAGAATGCATCTTGATACATTCTCTTGCTCTTGGTATTCAGACTCAACAGTAAATTTATGGGTGTTATCATTGAATATGTCGTCATTGTCATTGATGGCTATTATCTTACCATTTTTATCCAAAGTGCAACTTGTTCCGACTTTGTTTTCATTGTGTACTGGCTCATCATTAATTTCATTAATTTCGTCAAAGTTATTAGTGTCTATTATCACAGTTTTTTCATCTAAGATGCACTTTGTTACAGTTTCACCCTTTTTGCTGTCCGATACCTCAAGTTTATCAATTTTATAAAAGTCACATGTCAGATTTAACAGTATATTGCTATCATTCAAAATATCTTCTTCCAAATAATTATAGATATCAGCGGTTTCATCTTTATCGTTTATTGGCTGTCCAATAGCTGTATTGTCTAAAAAGAGGTCAAATACGGGATCATTATTTTCTGGATTATCTTGATTTGTAATAGAAGTCTTTTTTTTTTGTTGTTTTTGATTTTTTCGCTCCAACTCCATTGTTTTTTTTAGAGGTCTGAGTCTCTGTAACTTCTTGATTTGAACAACTCAACAAACCGAAATCGCTTATTGAAACAGACTTGCCAGGCTCTACTGAAACTTTTTTATTGCGTTTTACACTCACTGCTTTCGGTTGTCTACACTTTTGCAAGTAATTTAATAAGGCGTTATCAACTGTGTAATTTCCAAGTTCTTCAGCATATTCCGGCAGCCGTTTGAGCACTTCACGTGGATTTAAAGGACAAATTCCGGTAGCTTTGAATCCACTTTTGATATTGTTGGTTCTGGTAAAGTCTATTGCGTTAATCAAAGACGTCAACAACTTCGGGAAATGATTTTTATTTAAAGATGTTTGATTGGGATTTTCCATTTTGTACTGCAGCAAAATTTTCCGCCACGCTTTCTTAAGCGGAGCAAAGAAAGCCACGTCTAAGGGTTGGGTAAGATGCGTGGAGTTGGCAGGAATGAAAACAAAAGATATGTTATGCTCTTCGCAAAGTTTGATAATGTCCACATTTAGATGACTTGATAGGTTATCACATATGACCACCTTTTTCCCGGCAAACCTTCCGACCATTTTAAAACTATTGTCTTGAAGTAGTCCTCAAAAGTGGACGAATCGAACCACCCCGATTTAGTGCGGTTATATCTTGCGCCTCGTGGACCGCCTGTTATCCATTCAGAATAAATATTTTCTGATTTATACACAACATATGGTGGTAGGTTCGTTCCGTCTGCGCTTGCCGAAAACATCAATGAAATGGCTCCTTTCGTTGAATTTAATACCCTTTCAGGGTACTTTACCCCTCTACGAAAAATGCATTTCGATGATCCGGGATCATCACTTAAATTTGTTTCATCCAAGTTTAATATGTTTGACGGGGGAACGTCTTTCATAGTTTCTTCTAAATTTTTGAAATAATCTAAAAATTCTTCAACACTTTTTTCGGCTCTTGCTTTTTTTATATTTTGGCAAGATCTTACTGTTAGTTCTGAAGCATTTCGTTCTAAAAAACTCGAAATCCATTGTTTTCCTGGTAGATTTCCATGAAAAATTGCCTCACGCCCATTTTTTTTCAAATATTCGTATACGATTATTCGTAAGTCAAGCTTTGATAATGGACAACCAAAATCACCAGTTGCAACTGCCACTTTTACTATATTCTTCTCTTCTTCCTCAGTAAGTCGCGTTGGAGCTCCTATTTTTTTTTGGTGCAGCTCTTGAACTTTGTTCAGAAGGGTCCGTCTCGGTATACCAAAATGTTTTTCAGCCTCTCTCGATGACATTTTTTTATTTTTAACGTACCCAACTGCGAGATCTAACATGTCGTCATTATAATTTTTGTAATACCTGGCACCGAGGCGTCTTCGGCTTTGCTTTTTAGGTTTCACCATCCTGCAAATAAATAGAATAGTACTAGGTAAGTACTTCTAGAAAATTATCTCAGAAATCAACCCTGATAAGAGAGGTAAGGAAAAGTAGACGCCGACGATACTTATTTAATATAATATGAGGCCAGCTTATACTGATTTTGTTACCACTGATGTGCGTGGCTCACCTATTGTGCGTACCAATCCATTTTGCCGGCCATTTTTGCCTGCGATCGTTAATGTCTGTCGTTGAGGAGAAAATTGTCTTTTAGACTTTTTTTTTTGCAAACGAATTGCCGCATAAATCTTATTTAAAACTTTAGTTTGAAGCTGAGAATATTTAAGCTCTCTAAAGTAAACTACTGTTCTGATACCTATATAGTTATCAGAAAAGTAGTTTACTTTGCAGTTAACAGTAGTTAATGTTAATAGTTTTTTTATATACTAATATATATACATATATATATATATATATATTATGTTTATATAAATATTAATATAGTATATTAAATAAAATTATATATAATAAATTGTAAATATATAGGTATACTTAATAAAATACATAAATGTATATAGGTATATAAAAAAAACTATTAACAATAACTACTGTTAACTGCAAACTAAACTACTGTATAGGTAAATATATAGATAACAGTATAGGTAAATAGATACTGTTTTATATATATATATATTAAATATAATGAATTACAAAAATAATAGACAAGAAAAAAACAAGGAAACATGTACCTAGGTCTAGGTACATGTTTCCTTGTTTTTTTTTTGTCAATAGTGTCAACCCTAATAACATTTTTGAGCTGGGCAATGTTGTCGACCTAAGTCTATAAAATTGCTTACAACATTGCCCACACAATTTTCTCGCTAACTAAGACAAGTGTAAGAAAAAGACCATGATTAAAAGCAGCAACAATTAATGCCCTACACGTAAATAATAATGAATCTTACCTGCGCAGCGTTTCTTGTCAATGCGGGATGTAAAACTGCAACAATGTTTTTGCACCACCTTCGACACTGTCACTTTGACGGTTGATGACGGATGACTGAATAAACTTAGCTGCGATTGCAGTAGTCAGAGTTGCCAAACAGATATTCTAGTTTTTCCTAGACACCATACAAAGTTACCATTTGTTAAAATAAAATTTCTATCGGTAGTTTTAGTTAATTTTCGTGTTTGGGCAAAGATGTCCCCCAAGGGCAAAGTTGTAAGGTTTCACGGTATATGTTCATTTTTTAAAGTCAACCCTTAAATGTTATAAATTAGGTTTAAAATTCAACACGCAAGCACAACGGCACTCCTAACGAGACTAGTTTATATAAGCAACATATAAACAATAAAATTGTAACGTAAATTTTTGCGTGGATTACGTATGTAGTTCAATTTAAAATAAGGAGAAAGCTTTGAAATATCAATTAAAATTTACTTTTATTTTATTATAAATATTGAAACAGAATAACATTTAGGCAACCGTTAATCATATTTAATAAACAAAAACCATTTATACGTCCTTTTTTATTCAATTATAATATTTAAAAAATCTTTTACATATTAATATGTTAAAATATCACATAATTTTCAAAGTTAGATCACAAATCAGTTGACATATTTTTTTCAAATCATTTCGTTCCAGAAATACCCAATTTACAGTGATTTATTGCCGTAATCCACGCGACAACTGTAGGGTTAGTGTTTAATCTCATTAACTCATAACTTTTTCTATGTTGATGTATTTAACCTACATGTGTGCGTAAAATGTTATAAATGTTGGAGATTTATATTTGTGTGTGCCATAAACCATAATGACACAAAATTTTATTGAGTAGGTGTGCAGCAGTACTGTCTATGTAGTGTTTTCTCCCCCGCACCAAAAGTGACAGATTTTTTTGTTCGTAGTTAGGCGCATTACTAGTCCATTGGGCGAATGGTCTAAGTAGATAAATAAGGCCTGGGTCGTATCACGTTTTCTGAGAATCGTATCTATATCAGATTTCGAGTTTCAGTATCTGATGTCAAAACTATATTTCAATATCTATATATTCTGCGTACGCGTTTATAATATTTTCCACTCCTATACGCTGTTGAAATCGTATATAAACTTTGTGATTCAAAATCATCTACAATCGACTTCTTCCTTAGCCGTATTTATGCCATCTTTCGTCATCTTTACGTTCTTTTTGTTTCCGTGAGAGCTTATCAATTTTCGTTCGATAAAATGACTTTAGAATGGAGTAGATGACGGTTTACAAATCGGTTTTCCAAATAAAGTATTTTTTTAAACATCAATACAACCATGTATTCTTTTGATTTATTTCATTAAAATTTAGGTTTCACATGTTTAAAAATAAGGATTGTAACAATTATTTGCTATACTTAAAGTTACACTTATATGCAATATTTAGTACTGAACTTGTGGTTGAAATTTATTATAAAAATAAATCGTTTGTCGTTAAATCTTTTGAAGTGTTGAAAACGCTTTTGACTTAATTCATTAGTGGTTGATGTTAAACTTTATGGACTTTGCTGTTACGATATTGGCTCAGGTATTGTTTTATAGTAATTTTAACGAAGCGCATCAGTTTAATACTATTTATTTTACATTTTTATCAAAATATTTTAAGAGATATATTTAAAAAAGTTGGAAAAATAAATATTAGGGAAGTTAATTAAGATTTAGCGAAATTGTGTTTTTATTATTTAGTGTAGTGTACAAATATAAGATTTTAATTTTCGGACATGTCTAATCTAATACCCATATACTCGAGCACTGTCGCACACGGCGAATCTAGCCACAAACTGATGCGGTGCGATATAGGTATTGCGGCGGTATGTCAGATTTTGTATAATATATAGTTATAGTAGTGTCAAGCCCACTCTTCACTATGGAATATAATATAATTTATATTACATCTCGAGATATAAATTAATACCACTCACCGTACTTCTATATGGAACCGTTTACACTGAGAGGTAATATATATTACATCACAAACTGTAAATATTTTTTCGATCGACCGAGCGATATTTTCATATTATATTTCGCCTCCTGTATCCCGCACACCCTTCCGCGCCTCTGCTACCGCCTCAGATCGTCTAATGACCAACGCACACTGGTTAAAAAGTATATCTCACAGTGTGAAGGGAAATTGTGGGATATAATTTATATCTCGAGATATAATATAATATATTATATCGCATTGTGAATAGCCAACTTAAGATGCGTATATAAAAAATACTCTGTGAAAATGGGCGAATGCGGTGTTGTTATGTACTACATGGTCGCAATATGTCTGCACTTGTATTAAATATAAGTTAATTAAACATGATTAAATCCATCCATATATATATATATACATATATATATATATATATATATATATATATATATATATATATATATATATATATATATATATATATATATATATATATATATAATATATAATGTAGTATATTATATAGTTTTATTCAATATGTAGTGTTCGCGTAAATTTAAGAAATCGTTATGCATTTTTATTATCATCATCATCATCATTATCACTTAAGTTGCTAAATAATAAATAATTTAGTAATAATGTAAGAAAATTATTTTTAATAAAAATGATATTTTTTTAATTCAATACTGTTTTATTAAGTTTCCATCACTAAAAGCAAAAACCATACATATGATTGAATCTTGTATCATCTATTATTATTCATTTAAAATTAATAAATATTCATTCAATCACAAAATCCTTCAATCTAAACCCCATACATATACATCCGACAGTCGGGTAAAAATTATTTCTAGAGATACTTATTTAGCACACCATACCGTGAATATGACGTCATCGAGCGAGGTGCAAAGATATTGTGTGTATATTGATAGAATATCTAATATCTATAAATCGGACGACAAGCTACCTATTTATCAGATATTAAGATACCCCTACCGCTGCAGTACAGCATTATTGTGTTTAAAGTCACGCGTAATGCGTCACTTTAAACTCGAATATTTTTTAATATCACGTAAAATATCCATGTTATAAACTGATTGGAACTGGATACCGAACAAACCATGAGCGAGATAGATTACGAGATATACAAAACAGATATTACGACTACTTTACAACGAAAGGGTGTAATACGCTTACGCTTAATATCAATATTAGATAAAAATAGATCAATATAATATTGATATTAATTAAGATTAATTAATAGAATCAATATAATATTGATATTAATTAAGATTAATATCAATATTATATTGATATTAATCTTTATTCGTAGGGATAATATGATTTATTACAGAACATTTCATTTTCAATAAAATTGTGCACGCGTCCAAGCAGTTTAATATTTTGTTACGTTGCATTGTTTTCAAAATAAACGATTTTAGATTTTATGGTGTGCTTTGTAGAATTTTATTAATATATAATGCAATTTATTATTGCAAATATTTGTAACGTGGCTTTTGGCTTTCACCGATGATTCGACAAGCGTAATTTAAGTACTTATTTGCTTTAATTTCATTTGTGTTCGATCCTACTCTTACACTGTTGTCGATACTTCTGTTTTATATGAATACCCTTTATTGTCTTTTTGGCGAAGAAGGGCCTTCAAAGTCATGTTCACTCATATTATCGATTATTGATCACAATAAAACACAGAATATGGAATTATTTCACTCGCAACCGTAACTTTTGATCAGTTAAATTACGAATACGAATTACCTATTTGCATTTTATTTCATTCATTACGCTAGTAGAAAAAAGGTTTCATATAACTTTAGTCAATGAGGGTGCATATCCGCGACTTTTTCTGCTATCAGGGTGGCGCCACTTCAGAATGAGGTGTAACATTTGACAGATTTAATTACGGAGAAGTTAATTTGTTCGAAAAATGTAAAGATTAATGCACCTTTTTGTATAATTACTTATAATTTTAATTAAAAAAAAAGAGTTAAAAATATGCAAAAAATTAAAGAACAAACCACTGAGGCGTTGTTTTGTGTATAAATAAAATACTCTGGAAACTGATAAACTTTTATTCATAACTACCTTCTAAATTAAGTGACATTGTGTAACAAAAAACTTCACCTCAGTATCAAGTTTAAGTATCAATTTTTATAGTTTAATACTATTTATTTTACATTTTTATCAAAATATTTTAAGAGATATATTTAAAAAAGTTGGAAAAATAAATATTAGGGAAGTTAATTAAGATTTAGCGAAATTGTGTTTTTATTATTTAGTGTAGTGTACAAATATAAGATTTTAATTTTCGGACATGTCTAATCTAATACCCATATACTCGAGCACTGTCGCACACGGCGAATCTAGCCACAAACCGATGCGGTGCGATATAGGTATTGCGGCGGTATGTCAGATTTTGTATAATATATAGTTATGGAACGAATCTAGCGACCGACCGATACGAAGCGATATAGGTATCGTGGCGGTATATCAGATTTTGTATAATATATAGTTATGGAACGAATCTAGCGACCGACCAATTCGAAGCGATATAGGCATCGCGGCGATACGCTAATATCAGATTTTATAATACATAGTTTTGGAACGAACCAGTAAGCGGTTTTCAGATATTGTACCAATATATAGATTTCGTATCGGTATACGGTTTGCATCGCCCACCTCTAAGATAAATAGATAGTGTGAAGCCCACTCTTCACTATGGGATATAATATAATTTATATTACATCTCGAGATATAAATTAATACCACTCACCGTACTTCTATATGAAACCGTTTACACTGAGAGGTAATATATATTACATCACAAACTATAAATATTTTTTCGATCGACCGAGCGATATTTTCATATTATATTTCGGCTCCTGTATCCCGCACACCCTTCCGTGCCTCTGCTACCTCTAATCGTCTAATGACCAACGCACACTGGTTAAAAAGTATATCTCACAGTGTGAAGGGAAATTGTGGGATATAATTTATATCTCGAGATATAATATATATTATATCGCATTGTGAATAGCCTTCTAAATTAAGTGACATTGTGTAACAAAAAACTTCACCTCAGTATCAACTAGCGAGGATTGTAGAAATACAGTGATAGTATCTCTATTACGAACAAATGATGCCAGTACATTCTAAGGCTATGGGTAAAATTATAGTACTACTTTATCCAAGACCTCTATACTAATACTTAGAGTAAGGACAAACTTACGTAAGGATACTAACGTAACGCAAAATGTACAAACGTTGTTTCGGACAGTGTCCGCACAGTCGCCCTGGGACAATCTCCCACTTGAGTGACGTAAGCTCCACGTCCCACGCACCCCTGAATGCGTTTGTATTTGTACGACCCCACTGGGACCTCGAGAGAGAGAGAGAGACGAGCAGCCGGGAGGAGGCCAAAATTAAAACACTTTTTCTAGGTAGCTTCTTGTTCCGCAGGTTTCGGCTTCCCTTTTTTCCTTTGTTGTTGCCTCTTCGACGGCTGTGCTGCGACTTCGCTTGAGCTCTCAGTGTTGTCATCTGCGAGAACTACTTAGGTCCTGCAGGTCTCGGGCCTCGGGGTGCCCCCATTACCTGGATTATCCTCGCTGCCCACTACTATGGGCTGGTCCTAGGAGCCTTATTTAGGCGTTGATGATCATTTTCGGATTTAGTCCGTAGTTGGTAAAATTTTTCGTAGTCGGTTAAGACTACGAAAAAAGGAGGATATCTTGAGATGTCAAAGTTGGCCTATCAGTGGCATTGTGGGTTGCTACTCAACTCTCTAATCTATATAGAGAGGAGTTCTCTTGGATAGGGTCGCCCGTCTGGTTGGCGAGTGTGTAGCGGCGCTAAGTTGTTAAGATGTGTATGTGGCCCGTTGTCTGCGCGGTCGAACAGGCTGCGTGTCAACCGGGCCACAAAGTCCTGGAAGGTTTCTACCTTTAGGTCGGCCGCTACGACGTCATTCCGGACGTAAAGACCCGCACCGAGTATGGTTCTTAAAGTCAAATTCTGCTGGGCCTGCAGTCGCCACCTCAGAGGATCGCTCAGAAGCGCGTACCTGGTCGGAACAGCGTAGGTGATGATGGGTCTTATATACATCTTGTATATCTTCGCTTTGGTCTTAAGTGGCAGCTTGGATGCCAGGACTGGACGGAGCGTCGCCCGCGCACATCTGGCTCTGCGGACGACGAAGTCGACGTGCGCAGTCATGCGCAGCACCCGGTCAATCCGGCACCCAAGGTAGGTCACGGCCTTCTCGTACGCGATCTTCTGGCCATTGAGGATTAGCGGAGGTGGTAGGTTCCTGAGGCGGCGAGTGAGTAGAGCGGTCGTCTTACCAACGTTGACGACCATCCTCCACTCATATAGCCATGGTGGCAACAGGTCCAGCAGACGTTGCATCCTGGCAGTGGCAATGTGGGCTCTTCTGGACGAGGTGAAGTAGGCGCTATCGTCCGCATATAACGCCAATTCCACGTCGTCCTCCCACACTTGCAGCCTTCCTGCCAGTTTTGGGATGTCGTTGGTGTAAGCCGCGTACAGGACTGGAGACAAACAGTTGCCCTGTGGAACACCGGCTCTGATGGGTCTTGTTGCGGACTCGGCGTCCTCTACGCAGACGTAGAACTTCCTGTCTGCCAGGAAAGACGCCACCAGCCGCAACATAGCACGAGGGACACTGGTCTGTTCTTCCAATTTATAAAGTAATCCAGAATGCCACACCCTGTCGAACACCTTCTCTATATCGAGAAAGACGCCCAACGATGTGCGGCCACGGTTGTACTCAGCCGCAAGCAGGTGCAGCACTCTGGTCAGCTGTGTTGCTGTTGAGTGATCCCTCCTGAATCCGTGCTGCTCCATCCGAAGTTGGATGCACGGACGGAGGCGTCTTAGCAACAATCTTTCTAGCAGTTTAGCTATGTGCGGTAGCAGCGTGATCGGCCTGTAGCTGGCAGCTCTACGCCTGTCCTTCCCGGGTTTCGGCAAGACGATGACTTTGCCTTTCTTCCAGTCCTCCGGGAAGTGAGATGTCCGCAGTATCCCATTGTAGAGTCGACCAAGCTCTACTAGGACTCTATTGGACAGCTGTCGGAGTGCAGCGTTGGTAATCCCATCGTGCCCCGGCACCTTCCTCGGTAGCAGGCGGGTTACTGTCCTCCGCAGTTCAGCGGGGGAGATGAACCACTCTCCTGCAAGCGGTGGCGCGGGCAATGACAGGAACTCCTGTACGCGACTCTCCTTCCGGGCATGAAGCTCCATGAACTCCGCACTTGCTGGGTTCGGCATAAATTGCTCCTCGAAGTGCTCTGCTAGGATATCCGCTCTACCCTTGGCATCGTAACGACGTTCGCCCGCGTTGTTGGTCAGCGGGCAAACGGGAGGTTTGGCTTTAGTTAACTGTCGGTTCAGTTTGTAGAGCGACGCATCGTGCTCTTCCGCTTTCCATATACGTCGCTCACAGGCCTCCCTTCTGTGTGCCTGAACTGCAACCGACAGTTCCTCCCGTTGCGTTTTGATTCTCGGGCAGCGAGTACGCGCCCAGAGCCTCCTCAACGCTCTTTTTCTCTTGATCTGCACGCTTATCTCACGCGGCAGATCGTCTCTCCTTGCTGATATCGGGACGATCGTAGAGGCAGCGTGGAGGGCCTTTTGGATCGCCTTAGTAATTCTAGTAGCAGCGGCCTCTACGTCATCCACTGTGCTTAAAAGATGGTGTGCTGGAGGTCTCTGCTGCAGGTGTTGATGGAAGAGCCTCCAGTCGACACGTGTCTTAAATGCTCTGGGCGGCGTAGTCACCGCCTTTAGGCCAAGAGTAATCAAGATCGGGAGGTGCTGTGAATTAAGGTCGTATAGCACCTCTACCACTATCGGGTAGTTGACGTTCCTAGAGAGCACGATATCCAATACATCCGGACGTTTCCGTGGGTCTGTCGGAACGTGTGTAGGTTGTTCGGGACCTAAGACGTCGTAGCTGTGTCTTTCAGCATCTTCAAATAGTGCATGACACGGCTGGTTGATCACTCTAGATCCCCACGCCGGGTGTCTGGCGTAGGTCCCCGGCGATGATGGTAGGTGTTTCGCCTTCCATTACCGTCCGGACGTCTGAGGAGCAGAATGGAGTCCCTGGCGGGCGGTATGTTGCGTAGATCCTTAGCTCCTCGCCCGCCGCCTCCATTTTTATGCCGATAGAGCGCATCGTTTGACAATCCGGTAAATCCAGCTCATGATGGACGATGTCCCTCCTCACTGGAACCGCCGTCCCTCTATAGGTGGCCCCTTGAGAAGTGACCTCGTCCCTCCTGTAGATGTAGTAATTGGGCAGCTTTACGTGCGTGTTTGGGTTTAGTTTTGTCTCTCCCAGCAAGATGACTTGAATGTCTTGTTGTTGGGCCACTGTGCGGAGTTCATGCAGCTTCTGCTGTATCCCACCCGGGTTCCAGTAGAGGAGGCGCAGGTTACTCTCCTCCGTAGTGTCGTGCTAGGAGGTTTGCCAGCGCCTTCATCACTGCTGTAATATGATCCGTCCCGGCTATAATATCGGCCAGGACCTGACTGCCGACTACGATTGCTATGCCAACCAAGCGTTGGATGGCGTCAGCAGTCTCGAAGCCGGCTAATGGTGTTCTTTGCGCCTGAGAAGGCGTTGGCACTGGTCTCGGGTGTTGTTTTACGTTACGTAAACTTGCAAAATAACATTATGTTATTTTGCAAGTTCAGATCAAAGTGTACATTACACATTACATACCTACAAATAAAAGTCTACGTTGTGAATACATTTCTTTATGTCTTGTGGATAAGAGTAAATTGACTGTCGTATACTTAAGGAAGCATGCGACTACAAAGGAATAATACACTACCAATAGACATGCAAGAAAGTTTTGGTATATACCGCAATGGAGATGCTACCGCAGGCCGAAGATTATTACAAATTTTTGCCCCATTACTCAATGGCAACACCATGGCAACCTGAAAGATATTGAATCAAGGTAGACTGGACTCGATTGAATCGTGTGCCTACTGTCTCAAGTAGCTATCTTGTAGGTACTAATGAAGAGGTTCTTAATTTAAAGTATACATATACATAAAACTAAAATATAAAATAGAACCGAGTACTAATTAAATTGACGCTTACAACTTTATATTTTAAGCTAAGTTTTAACGAAAACGTACACCTGATGGTAAGAGCACCTTTTTGGGAAATATTATTCGAAACTTGCTACTGCTATCTGGATATCTGCCGCTAACTTTAAACGAAGAAGGCTACCTCAGAGGACTAAGGTAGGAATCCCCACAAGCGTAAATATATTGGCTTTTTATGCCCCTCAGACCAGAACACAGCTGTGCAAGCACTACCACATGGACCCAGACGGACTCCTAGGAAGACAAGGAATAGTATCACCTTATAGGTAAACAGTTCATTTTCAATAAAAAAAGGAAAGGAATACTATCACCTTATAGGCGAACAGTTGATTTTTTAATAAAATTGTGGGCGCGTCCAAGAAGTATAGTTAATATTTTGTTATGTTAACTCGGACCGAAACACAACAGTGCAAGCACTACCAGACGGACCCAGACGGACTAATAGGACGAAAAGAATATAAGCACCTAATAGGTGAACAGTTTATTTTCAATAAAATTGTGCGCGCGTCCAAGAAGTGTAGTTAATATTTTATGTTGACTCAGACCAGAACACAGCAGTGCAAGCTCTACCAGACGGACCCCTAGGAAGAAAAGGAATACTATCACCTATAAAATTTTGAGCTGTTAACAGAAAGATGCTGGTGCTCATCTCTTATTTCAGTTTCACTCTATCGACTCGTACGACACTTGTGGAATGATTCAAGATAGTGTATTTTCTTACACCACCACTCCACGACGACAATACCTGTAATTACAAGATATGTACCTATATAACAAATAATGAAATTCTAATTTAACTGATAATTAATTAGCGATGCTAATAGTAAGGGAGACTCCTTTTGCTCTCCCCTGTATTAGCAATATAAGTTAACATAACTTTTGTGATTAAAACTACAAACTGTTAATTCGCAAAGGAAAAATATAGGAATTTACTGTTTTCTGTTTGAGGCGTCGTTACACTCCGTCACCCATTTTGCCCTCAAGAAGACATCAGAGGTGACTTATTTTATAGATTAAGGCAATCTAGCCTACATAGTTATGACAATTAGATAAATAACGCATCAAGCTAAATTAAACATTAACAATGCGCGGGAGGGTCCGTATGGCTTTGCATCTTTTCCCCTTCTTATGTCACGGACGATATTCCGTGGTTACCTAAAACTTTTAACAAAGAGTAAAGATACAGTATGTATAAGTGCCTTTTAATTATATATTTGTTTAATTTACAACTATTTTATTATAATCTCATACTACTTTCTATAATATACATATAAATTACACTAAAACTTAAACACCTATTTATGCTATAACTAACAATTAAAATATTTATTTAAAAATAAAAATATTTATTTAAGTATTTACAAAAATCTATTTTTTTTAGTAAAAGGATGACAAACGAACACACAGTCCACCTGATGGTAAACGGTTACCTACATTTATCCTCGATAACGAATCAAAATGCAGATACGTTGTCACTTGTCACCCATGAGTACTAAGATGGAATGCCTATTTTCCAGTAAAAAGGGACACTCACCAAACGAAACACAGCAGCGTTAAGCTACTGTTTGACGCTGGTATTCTGTGAGAACGTGGTCTTTCTCCGGTCGAGCCAACCCATTCTTGCTACAACTATACCAGTAATATAGCTGCAGCATGGCTCCACCACGTAATAAATTTTCGTAAACAGTGTTAAAAAAACTTACAGTACGTAACATAGCTCAGGTAAAACGCGCTAACCCTGAATGCGTGTGTAACCTTTTTTTTTATTTTTTTTTTTACATGGGGAAATGCCTACGCATACCCGCCTCACGGGTGCAAGGACGGGTTATGTCGGACTCGCACCGACTAAAACCCCATGGTGTTCCACCTTCGTCGCATATTGGCAGGGCTACGGGAATGCTTTCGCACACTTCCGCGGCCCTACCAGCGACTGCCGCCCCATGGCAGCACCTCCTCGGGAGAGGAATATTCCTCCCCGTTCTCCTTCCCAAGTAAGGCGCACCAGAACACATGGCACGCCTTCCTCCACGGCCTCCAATTACATCTGCGCAACAGACGCTCCCGCGTCCGATGCGCGAAGGCCATGGGGCCAGAAAAACGAGCACTTAGAAGTACTAGCCTTCCCGACCCAAGCGGCGGATCTGGTCTGTGACTCCGCCGCCAACCAAGATTCGGCTGCGGAGGATAGGGAGAGCGGCGCCTCGCAATACCGACAATCCTCTCCCCCCGCAGCCCCATCACCACCGCATCAACGGTGCGGCCCCGTTTGAGTCGCGGAGGATAGGGCGAGTGGCGCATCGCCATACCAACACTCCTCTTCCTCCGCGACTCCACCTCGGCTGCAGCGGTAGAGGGTGCGGAGTCCCCACTCGCTGCAGTCCACCAGCATACATCCGAAGTGGGCTCCCCAAGCCCACTCGGAGTGGCCACCTCAGGCCGGCCCTTCACCTCGGGCCAGCCACGTGGGTTCCTCTTTGTTCACCGTGGGAGACTAAGCCACGGCTACTAAGCCCCCCCGCCACGACAAGGCGGGAACCCGTTCGGGGGGGATGCGTGTGTAACCTGAGCTCGAGGTTCCGTCCGTTTGTAAGTACATATTTAAGTCACGCAGGTAGCAAGGGTAACTAAAGTAAGTAATTAAGTAAAAAAAGTAAGGTACAGTACTGAACTGTACTGCTAAAGCTGGGGACTAATATTATATACTTGTATACTAATATTTATATTATTTCGGTACCTATTTATTTATGTTACAATTATGCTGGATTTACTTAAATATCAGTGTATAAGTTTTTTGGGCAATACCTCAGTCTCAGTTCTACAATCATAATGTAATATAAAGAACTCTTTTTCGATTTTTCGAGACCCTCTATTTCGATGTATATTCTAAGTCTATAATTTCGATTCGACGGCAATGACCTGACCCTGATGTTATGCCAACGTAGTGATTATATATTCTTATTTTTTTTTAAAGAAATACTAGCAATGATATCAACATCACTGATATTCCCTTCAACCACTCTTGGTAAGCTTAAAATGTTTGTGTTAGGAGTGACTCACGAGTCACGACAGTATTCGAACAGTGGATTCGAACCCAGGACCTTTTGAGTTCGCAGTCCGCACCCTGCTATTAGGTTACTCTCGCTTCCAACTCTTTGGTTATGCCTTTGTGTTAGGCATAGATAACTAATATATTGGTTGCCAGGCAACAGTATCAAAAATTTCTGAAATGGACCAAAACTGCCTTTTGGACGAATTTATTAACAAAAAAATGATTTCTCAAATGGGGCCAATTTATTAACGCTTTTTGTGATATAGTTGTTAAAAATTATTTGAAACTAATGCCTGTCAGCCGTGGAAATGTGTGATTAAAAGTTAATTTATTTACGAAAGGAATTTTGTTCTTTAAGTCGATAATATCATGTCGTTTATAACATTTTCTAGGTAAGGAAGTTAGCTTTTCATACAAGAGGAAGAACAGTTCAATCCCTTGATAACAATGGCCCCCGAGAGGAAAACCAACAGGGTGGAGATGGTCGATTATTTTTACAAATAAAGCCAGCGTTAGCAGATCCAAGAGCTGCACATCCAGCACTTCATCGATCTAGTACAATACTAACTGGGTGAGAAACATTTCTGTTCTATTTTTCTGTCGTGTTTTTGTCAAAACACGGATACCTTTCTTGCTATGAACACCCCACCACCTCACTAGTAAGGTACACAATTTTAGGAAAAATTTTTAGCACTTTCGAAACTATGTTAAACGTAATTATAGTATAAGTTTACCCAAAGTGAATCACACAAACCACTATGGGCTTGCCAGTAGATCGTAGGGGTTCGCTACAAAATTAATGTTAGCAGCTGCTATTGCATAGAAGAACACTTAAAATTAAAAACTTGCCCTTTGATTTTAAAACATACATAAATCTAAAGTTCGTTAAAGTTAAAGCTCTAGCCTATATACCTACGTCTCACTGCTGGGCAGAGGCCTCCTCTCGTTTCTGAGAGGCTTTACAGGCAAAGATATGTCCGAATTTCACATGTCTTCGAAATATTTTTAACTCGAAGTTATGTTAAAAAACGTTGTTTTTCTCCTTCGATATCTCACGAACGAATGAACCGATTTCTATTTTGCAGACGGCATTCGACGTCATTTTTTGAGGTTAAGAGCTGATTAGTTTTTAAATCGATCAGTTTCAAAAAACCGTTTAAAAGTTATTCATAAAAAACGGTTTTTAAATTTTTTTATTTTTGAGATTTCTCAAAATCTACTCATCCGAATCAGTTCATATTATCACCAAATCTATTCCACATTGAGGTCTTTAGAACGCCGTAAACCGCATCTCAATAGATCAAGACGTTCAAAAGTTATGAAAGGTTTACATACTTACACACACATACATACGTAATACATCATACAGAATAGCTTCCTGGGATTTCAAAACGTCGAGATCTGTAGAAAACTCGATTTTCGAAAATCAGAGTGAATCCAATAACTTCCCTATTTATGAAAATTATCAATTTTCTTAACGGGAAGTTAAATATTTTGTTTGTTTATTTGTACGTATTCCATGCGTTTCTGATTCCAATTAAACTTTGGCGAGCTGTTGTGAATGTTTGTACTAAAATAAATATAAAAGCCACCATTTTATTTTACAGCAATGATTATATGAATAAGGAAAGTGGGAAGGATGATGTTCTTAATCTGCAGGCTGTGGGCGAAGGAAAGGTGCAACTTTTTAGAACTCCACAGGAAAAGGATCGTCTACCTGATAGAATAAGTCTTGACAGGTAGGTATACATGACGTTGTTTTTTCGGAACTCTACAATTTGCTTCAAAGATAATCAGGCGCTAAAGTGATTAATCTATACGTAGCAATGATGTTCACGCAAGTAGCATATTTCTTCTGCTATTATGACTCAAGGTTCATAATAGCAAGTCGTACTTTCCCATGACAAATTATAATTAATTATCCACACAATAATACCAAAGCGGCTTGTAAAAGTTTAACTTTAGCTCTTTAGAAATAGGTCATAAATCAATATGCTTCATTTTCTCTGTTTAGAATTTTTATTCTCAGTTTCATACCAACAAAAAAAGATAGACGGAACGTTACGTATATTTTAAGTGACGACACCGACACCATGTTTCACTTTTTGTTAAGAACGTCTTCAACCCATAAAAGTTCCACTACTGGACGCAGACCTTGCATAATCGAAAAGCGCTGCGCACTAAGTTTATCTTTCTTTACAGTTCTAAGTTCTCGGTAAAACAGCACAAAATATTACTATACGGTAATTAACACTTTTTGAAAGCATCAATAATCGAGTTAAATTACAAATAATTTATTAAATACGAGTTCGCTGTAGGTAGCTGTGCTTTTATATTTTAGCAAAACAGCCGTGTTCGATCCCGGTGTCCTTATGTCGTCAGGTGCTCTACGTCACCTGTTGTAATATATAAAACTGTAGCTGTGTAGATGTCACACTGCCTGTAGTGTGATTTAGTGTTTAAAATTATTGTTAGAATAAATATAAACTAGGAAATAATATTCACAGAATCAGTATTATATATATATATATATAAATTTGCTGACTGATTGACAATTTCATTGGTGCCGGCGGGGATCGTAATCGGGTTGTTCATATTGTGAAATTTATAGCAAGCGCTAACCACCTGAGCTACACGTCTTTGATTTACCACGTGCTCGGCGGTGAAGGAAAACATCGTGAGGAGACCTACATGTCTGAGAAATAAGAAAGAAATATTTTGATGACATGTTAAGTTCGCCAACACGCATTGGGGCAGCGTGGCGGACACTTCTTGGAAATCCCTCTAACTCCTTCTAACCTCTTACCTTCTTCTCTAAAACCCTCTCAGAAATGAGAGGAGGCCTGTGCCCAAGTGGGACGTATATAGGCTGTCTTCAATAACTATTTGAATCAATTCACAGAATACCTTATTAAATAAAATTCCGCCATCCGTATACCCATATCATAATTTCTCTTTTATTTTCAGACGAGGCCTTTCCTCCATACCCAATATAGTCGGTGAACCGACCTTACGTCTGTTATCATTACAACATAATTTAATAAATAGTCTGTCAGGATTGTCTCCGCTTGAGTTAGGAAAGCTTGTATTCCTTGACGTATATGATAATCAGATCGATAAAATTACTTCCCTTGAAAAACTCTTTAATTTGAGAGTTTTACTGATGGGTAAAAACAGGTAAAATATTTATATCTCCGATTCGTTTTTTTTTAATTTTTATACTAAGGTTATATTTTATTTCATAAAGGATAAAAAGAATTGAAGGCTTAGCAAATCTTCTAAAATTGGAGGTGTTAGATTTACATGGTAATAAAATATCTAAAGTAAGTGGTTTGTCTAATCTTGGTGAGCTGAAAGTGCTCAATTTGGCTGGCAATCAAATTAAAAGTATAGGTTCGAACGATCTCCAAGGCATGATATCACTGAGAGAATTGAATCTAAAAAGAAATAAGTTGAGAAAATTACTAGGCTTTCAACATACAACTAAGTTACAAAAGTTATTTCTCAGTAACAATGACTTGCAGAGGTAAGAATTAGCAATAAAAACTTTTAATGTTTATTTTTAACTGAAGTATAAAATGTCATTCAAATAACATATTTTTTTCAGTGTAGAAGATGTATCTTCTCTTGCAGAAGCCATTTCTCTAATAGAAGTTAATTTAGATGGTAATCCAGTAGGGTTGGGAGGTGATTGTACACCATTTCTTGTTTCATATTTACCAAATCTAGTAACTCTATCAAGCATGCATGTTACTGAACAGGTGAGATACTATGTATAATATTTGAATACCTAACCTCTCAACTGCGGACGTCTAACTCTTGGACACGAAAATATCTCCGTTGACTGCGGGTGTCCAAGTACTGGACATTTTTTACCCGCTCTATTAATGTCGAAATAAATCATTACGCACTATGTCTAACTTATTCTATCATATGTCGATGTGTACAGGATAAAAAAGATTACCATAAAAACCCCACAGCTTATACACTTTAGTAGGATTTTTTATATATACTATCTTAATGCCGCATCTGGTCCGAACTACATTCTACATCTGTGTAAGTTGATTGTTGGTTCTTGTAAGCTTACTATTAATGCGTTTTATGATAAAAAATTGTATTGTAGCCTATGGTTTTTTGCATAAAATACTGTAAACAATAGATTTAAAATTAAATGAAAATAAAATCAAAGTATTAAAAAAACTTGGTTTCATCGAGAAATATGACAATTTTGTCTTTATTCAATATTTACTTACACTTATTACTTTGGGACTTTATTTAATTTATGTACTCGTTTATAGGAATTTTCATAGAGAATTCAGAAATGTATACATATTATACTATTTGATATACCAAAATAAAGAAATTTGCGTTTAAACGGATTGCGCCCAATGCGCCGTCAATTTTATTAAACAGCTCCGCAGTCAACGGAGTATGACGGTTAGAGTCTCCGCAGCTGAAAGGCTAAGGTGAAGAAAGGGTCAACCACACTAATTCCTACTCTATTACCCACTCAAGATCAAAAGAGGCATTTACATATACCTTATAGCAGTAATACATTTACGTATACTCTCTGTAATTTATCACCTTTTATTTCAGGTTCGCACAGCGGCAATGGCATGGAGAAATAACAAAGAAGCAGCTCATGCAGCGTATTGCGCGTTAGGTGGATCAGCACAACAAGCTGCCCGTCGTGATCAGATAATTCACAATGCACGCACTAACTGGGAATTGCTAAGGTAGTTTTTAAATAAAATTGTTTTAAATACTATTTTAAATATATCTCATAACATAGCCATATATCTACAGATCCGAAAATAAATGTTTTGCAACCGCAAGTGCAATGAAAAACGACAACTTAGAAAAAGAGTTTGTATTAGACACACCTGTCACGCAGAGTGGAAGCACACAGACAATGGATATAGCACCATTCACTGATGTGTCAGTGTCTTTGCACCAGGGAGATACCGAAGATTCTGATTGTAAAAATAATAACAGCGATGCAAGCACAAAAGCGGTGTCTGATGAGAGTAAAAAGAAATCAACGACACGCAAATTGCAAAGGAGCTCGACTGGTCTTAAAATTTCAGAAAAAAGAGTAAATTTTTCAGAGAGAAGCGCTTCCCAAGACACTGACGTCTCACATTCCACATCAACATGCAGCGACATAAGACTACCTCCTATACTGTTGCCGATCATTTCATCCTTAGAAAACGTTAAGCTTGCAGATGGCACAGAATCTGCATTGAAAAGATGGGAAAGCATTTCTAGCGTAGACCCACTTATAGATTCTTCGTTTAGTTCATTTCCTTCTTCGAGTAGTGATAGCGAAGACGAAACAAATAAAAAGCCGCTTAAAAGGATGCCAACAGTATTAAGAAACAGGGAAAAATTCAGCACTTTCCGTTCCAAATCTGTGTGCGATCCCGAAAGTCGAAAAGTTAAAGCCAATAAAAACTCCGATTACAGTGAGAACGTCAGTAATATATCTTGTAGTACCAATGTAGGTTCTGTTGCCACTTCTTCAACGTCAGGTAGTGATCACAGTAATAAGACTTTGCGTCGAGAAGGTTCTCTTAATGGTAGGATAAGTAACAGGAATGTGAGAAGTGCTACAATATCTCGACGAAGTGAAAGAGCCTCATCCGCACATCGAGCTTCTACAGCCAGAGCTAAATCGGGAAAAAGTTTAGCTAGCTTGAAATCGTCGGAACCTGTTGCAAAACCAGTGCCGGTTTCTAAAGATAGAGAACAAGGTTAGAGTGACGAGTTTTAGTAATTCTATAATTATGGATATTATAATTTATGTACTGACATAATTGACATATCTTTTCCCAGGAGTCGATTACCTAGTAGAAGTATGCGATGGTACAGTGAGTGCCTGGGGAACGGGTGCAGTGCGTCGCCTGGCAAGGGACTGGGACTGGGAACGAGCGCGTACTGTTACCCGAGCAGCATTTCATTATGTACATTTTAATGCAGTCGCTCAATCGCTATCGGAATTAAAAACCAAGTAAAATATTTTTATTCTTTAACTTAATACTTATATAAAAATCCCGTGTCATGAAGTTCGTTCACGCTAATTTCCGAAACTGCTCAACCGATTTTAAATATGTATTGCGTGCTTCAAACTTAAAAAATAGGATAGATAAAATTTTCATAGGATAAAGAGTCGTCGTAAAGAGTAAAACACCGTCTGTCAGGCCAGCTAGTTTTTTTTTAATATAACATTGGCTATTTAAAATATTCAACTAACTTCAAACAAAGAAGCTACAAAAGCGTTGTCACCTCTGACGACTAAGATAGAATGCTTCAGAGCCAGTAAACATATCCTCCATTCCCTTCAAACCGAAGCAACAACGCACGAACTGCTGCTTGCCGACACTAGTAGGCTGTATCTATCCATACGTAATAGCATTACAGCAGAAACAAAGGCCTGCCCGGTTGTATTGAGGCATTTATATATTTTTTATAGGATAAGGGTGATAAACGAGCACACAGTCCACTTTACTGCCCTTTTGGGCCGGTTGCTGCGGCCCATAGACTCCTACTTTATCCTCGATTAGGAATCAAAATGCAGATGCGTTGTCACCAGAGAGGACTAAGATGGAATGCCTCTTTTCCAGTAAAACGGGTCTCCGGTTCTCTACACTCACCATACGAAACACAGCAGCGTTTAGCTGCTATTTTACGCTGGTATTCTGTGAGAGCGTGGTCATACCCCGGTCGACCCGACCCATTCGTGTTACAACTATACTACCTATACAGCTGCAACATGGCTCTACCACGTAAAAATTTTTTTGATGTGTTTGTCGAATTATAGGTTAATCTTATTAAGCCAATTAGGTGATAAAACATTAGCAGAGTAGAGACCAAACTTACTGAAATGTGCAAATGATTGTTTCATTTTATATTCAATTTCATCCATTTAGATAAACGCTAAAAGTATTTGATAAATATTATCTACATACACACTTACCACCAGACGGATCAAAAGGATCCGTTACACTTACAGCCTATTAAAGTCCATTGCAGAACATAGGCCTCCCCCATAGATTGCCTCATAGGGGAGATATTTGCCACAGCAGGCACACTTGGCAAGCAGGTTGGCAACTGTAGTTTTTAGTCGTTATTAAGAAGACACTGCTGCCCATCTCCTGATTGGTTTTCCTCTGTCGTATTCTTACACCGATACTAAATGGTAAGCAATAGCAGCAGAAGTATATTCTTTTAAAAGTAGAAATAAATATTTTATGTTTGTAATTATTTTATATCTCCAAATACTTATATTGATTCGTTCAATTAACTGCATACTCTTTTGAGAACATTTTATAAGTAATAACCCAACTGACCTAATTATTATATCATTTTTTATTTCAATATTCCAATTTTCTTTCGGCTTTCTAATTATCTACACAATATCATCGATAATAATCCATGTAAAAATAACACATCTATCGTCTCGCAAGCTATAACGTCGCCTCTACACGTTGGCCAACACAGTGGCGAATGTAGTGGCGAATATATTGGCCGAGAGTTGGTGACGGTGTCCACACGTTGGAAGGTCGTTCAGTTTACTTCGGTTCGGGCCAATGTGCGGACGAATTTATTTTATTTTAGACGACGGCTCCGTGGCGCAGTGGCTTGGCAATGAGTGGCTGTGCCAGGGGTCGCGGGTTTGAATCCCGCACGGAACAAGTATTTGTATATCCTACAAATAATTGTTTCGGGTCTGGATGTGTGTCCTTGTGCAATTTATGTTTGTAAGTTGCCTCCGCGATACAGGAGAAAATCCAAGTGTGGGGGGGTAACGTTTTTTTAAAATAATTATAAAACAATAGCGAATATTAATGGGGCTGTAAATAGATACACGATATACGAGTAGCTTTATTTATTCTTTACATGCATAAGAAACTGGAATAAATACCATTAATTATAACTTAACTTATACTAATATATAAGGAGTTATAATCGATTAGTCTATGTTTTAAAATTGGGTTTTGTTTTTAAAGTTTAACAAAAAATGTACTTGCTTTTCTATCAGACATTTGATGTACATAAAAAACACCTTATAATTTATTTAGTAATTTAATTTTTTTTCTTACTTACTTACTTACTTATCTTCACGCACAATCCCTAACGGGGTAGCCAGAGAGAACAGATCGCCAAGTGTCACGATCCTTATATACTTCTTTCGCTTCTTTCAGGTTCATTAACTTCTTCATACATGCACGTCTAGGTATCCGAGTACTCTTGACCCTCCCCTCTTCGAGCAATTTGCTCACATGGTCTTCGAAAGTTAGTCTCGGTCTACCTCGACACCTTTTAATATTTACTTTCGCTCTATATATTTTCTTCGCCATTCGGTCTTCACTCATTCGTTCAACGTGCCCAAACCATTGGAGTACGCCCCTATCAATTTTTGTGATGTCATCTTTCAATCCTGCCATATTGCGAATCTCTTCGTTTCGCTTTCGGTCGGCTATGGTAACGCCACACATTTTACGAAGAGATCGCATCTCCACTGCATTCAACTTGCTTTTATGCTTCTTATGGCATACCCAGGTTTCGCTGCCATATAACAAAGTCGGTACCAACACTGCGTTATGTATTGCAAGACGTGCACTCTTCACCACGCCTTGCCTTTTTACTAATGCATTCAGGGCACCATTGACTTTGTTTCCGGCAGCGACACGCCTATCTACATCTAAATCACATCTTCCATCCCGGCTGAAAGCACTCCCCAAGTATACAATATCATTTACCTGTTCTAGACATTCCTGATTTACCCATATTTCACATTTCGTTCTCTCTTCGTCCTTTTCAAATATCAGAACCTTAGTTTTATTAGCATTCAAACGGAGACCTTTAATTTCACATTCCTTTTTCATACACGTGACTAATGCCTGCAGTTCTGCTTCTGATGGTGCAATAAGCACTGCATCATCAGCGTACAGCAGATAATTAACTTTTATGTCACCCAATTTCACACACAAACAGCTATTTTTCAGCTTCTGTAAACAGCTGTCGAGATACAGTATGAACAGCCAGGAAGACATGACACAACTCTGTTTTACGCCCGCTTGGACGCTAAACATGGGTGACAGGTCATGTCCTACCCGCACACAGGCTTTACAGTCATAGTAAAGTGACTGCACAGCTCTTAACAATCGACCATCCACACCATATCCCGGCAACAGTTCCCACATTTTCTTCCTTATAACCTTATCAAATGCTTTCTCCAGATCCACAAAAGCACAGAAAATCCTCTGGTTAACACTCAGAAGCTTCTCCGTGATCATGCGGAGAGAAAACATTTGATCCGTGCATCCTCTTCCAGGTCTAAATCCGCATTGTGCCTCCCATAAGAATCTTTCCGATTTCTCTTGCATCCTACGTGTCAAAACCTTCGAGTATACTTTACTTGCTAAACTGGTCAAACTGATCGCCCGATAGCATCCGCAGTCAAAATGTGAACCTTTACCTTTATATAAAGGCACAATGACCGCGGATCGCCAATCATCCTGGACATCTCCCGTCCGCCAGCACAAATTGCACAGCAGATGAAAGCTGCCCCAGACGCGAGGCCCACCGTACTTGACCATTTCAACAGTAACTCTGTCTAGTCCCGCAGCCTTACCACATTTCAAACTTTGAATCGCACGTTCAATCTCTTTCATGCTGATGACCTCAGTGTCATCGAGGTCAGTGTCTGGCGTGCCAGTCACGGCGTCACCCCCGGATCCTTCACTAAGATCATGACACGCATACATTTCTCTATAAAATTCACTCCATCGCTGCATGACGTCCGATTTTTCTGAGAGGACGTCATTGGTTCTCGAAAGCACTTTGTTCATTCTTAAGGCCGTCGCACTACTCCGGGACCTTCCAACCTCTTTCCAGAAGAGTTTAGAGTTTTCCCTAAAGTTGTGCGACAACCTCTCATCCGCTTCTATTCTACACCTTTCACGTACTTCTTCAATCAATGTTTTCGCATGAACTTTCTGCAGCTTATATCTTTCTTTCATCTTCTCTCTCATATGCTCATCGTTACTAGAGGCCAAGTAGTCTAACCACGCTTTTTTCTTCTTTTTTACAGCTTCTCTCACTTCATCATTCCACCATGCATCTCTTCTTTTACTACTACCTCTTTTTGTCGTTCCACATACTTCTTCCGCTGCACTTACCATTCCAACCCTGAGGTTCTGCCATATTTTCTCCACACATTCTTTCCTGCCATCGATGGTGTCAAGCTTTTCGGCTACCCTCGTGTGATATTTGTCCCTAGTATCCGCTTCCTGAAGCTTCCAGCTTCGAATGCGACAGACCGACTGTGGTTCTGTTACTGCTGTCCGGTAGATAATGATCCGTTCCCAGGTCAGCACCCCTGAACACTCGTGTATCCATCACCTGTTTTCGCAGTCGGTCATCCACCAGGAACAAATCAATCATACTTCTCTCATTCTTTCTTTCTCTAGTGTACATATGGATTTTCCTGTGATTAAACATAGTATTTGTCACAAGAAGACCCTTTTCCTTGCATACAGCCAGTATAAGCTTGCCAGCATCATTAACCCTTTTATCGCCAAACTTTCCAAGCACCGACTCGTATCCTGGTCGAGCGATACCTACCCATCCATTCAAATCACCACATACAACAGTTCTTTCGTTTCCCTTAACCAAATCTAGAACTTCTCTTACATTCTCCCAAAACTCCTCCAGCTCAGCCCTGGACGACGAAGCTACCGGCGCATAAACAGCGAAAAGGAATAACTTCGTCAGCCCCATTTTGAAGCGAACCCAGAGAAGTCTTGAGTTCACAACCTTGTATTCAGTCATAAGATCGACCAACCGGGACGACAACAGCACTCCCACTCCCTGGCAGGCGTTCTCGCTTTCCGGGACTCCGGACCATATAGCTAACGTCCCGCCAGGGAGCTCTTCAGTACCACTGCCTTTCCGTTTGGTCTCCGACATACACACGACATCTAATTCTCTTTCTTTCGTAATTTCGATCAACTCATTCGTCTTATCTCTCATGCCCCCTCTAACATTCCACGTGCCAACTCTGCACTCCGTCCTCCACCTTCCGCCGTGTCGGGCTGTGCGTGACGGGTGGCGGTCC
Source organism: Parnassius smintheus behrii (assembly GCA_036936625.1). Taxonomy (NCBI): domain Eukaryota; kingdom Metazoa; phylum Arthropoda; class Insecta; order Lepidoptera; family Papilionidae; genus Parnassius; species Parnassius smintheus. The sequence goes on from JAUPFT010000013.1 coordinate 16,133,047, forward strand.
CCATCGCCGCTTTGCGCGCTGCATTCCACACCAACGGGGACGAGCTGTTGTGCGTCGCCTTGGGGGGACGCCCTAACCCTCGTTTGCATGGGTGCGCAGCTGTGTAGAATTGCAGCCCTGAAAAGGGCTGGCAGGGGTCGCTACGAGCACGCTTCTACAATGACCCCCTAATTTTTTTTGAGAAAGACAAAAACAATAGCAATAAATATAATTAACACTGACTTAATAATAGGTACTAATTATAACTTAGAACGTAAATGAATAACTCATGACAAGGAAAGTGGCTCAGGACCATGCTTTGCGGCATTCTTCGGAGGAGGATGTTCAGTAGTGGACTTGTGAAGAGCTGTAATGATGATGATGATTCGAAAACTTGCACGATTAAATTATAAGAAATCGACGCTTTTTTATATAGGATAGATGCAGATGCGTTGTCACCCGTGAGGACTAAGATGAAATGCCTCGTTTCCTTTAAAAAGTGTCTCTGGTTCTCACACTCACTATACGAAACACAGCATCATTAAGCTACTATTTTACATTGATATTCTGTGAGACCGTGGTCCTTCCCCGGTCGAACCGACCCATTCGTGCTACAACTATACTTCTAATATAACTGCATGGTTCTACCACGTATAAACGACGTGCTTCATTTTTTTTTTCATTTTAAAATTGTTCTCGTAATAATCTGATTGTAAATAAATGTTCATTATTTTTTTTTATAAATAGCTTATCGATTAAAACAAATGTTTAAAAATAATTAAATCGCGCTAATTAAAGTAGTAGGAATGTTTAAAGTTGAAATTGGCACTAAAAGGCTGGTAATTGGGTCATCCACCCTACAAAGTGTGAATATAAAATTTTAATCAGATGCGTGTAATCACTCTGGGAGCTTGTAGCAAACTAAACTCGCGGCCAACGTGTGGACGCGGCGACCAAACTCAAAGCCAACAATCCTTTGATCTTTTGTAAAAACCCGATACCACACGGATTTCGCGCCAACTTGCGGGCCATCGTTCCAATACATACCAATGAAGCCCAAACACCCCGTCTACACGTTGGCCAATGCTATTGGCCACTACATTCGCCACTGTGTTGGCCAACGTGTAGAGGCACCGTAACGCGAATTTATGACACTACTTCTAGCGAGCGGACAACATGAGGTCGCACATGAAATATAACCTTTACTAAAAGAAAGTTTAGTCACAGATTAATAAATAGTTTACCAACAGATACATCACTCCCATACATTAGCGAAAATACCTACGCTATAATAGCCTACAAAATCTTAATAATGTCTGCTGCTCGTAGCGAGAAGAAAATGTACCATAAGTACGCGTACGAAGAGTCGAGGTTGTGTTGCCCGTCGTGTGACTCACGTTCAAGCGCGTCATCGGACGAATGCGCTAGGGTTGTACCTATGATGATTATTGTAAAAAACGAATGTTGCGAAATACATATTACATAATAACAATATTTTTTATTTGTCAATCAAATATGTTTAAGTTTTATTAAATGATTTAGACAATTTTTTTCCTTCTCTTAATTCACGGTTATTAAATTTTATCGTGGAAGTTTCCTAAATTGCGTAAATAATTTTAATAAATAATCATGACGAAAACAGGAGCAAAGCAGAGGAAAATCAATGGTTTGTAAAATTTGCAACACGGTGCTGCCAGGCCGATTCATTATGACGTTGTCAAAATTATTTAAGAATGCTCTTTCTAATTCTTCAATATAATTATTAAACGGTTCTGGTAGGACTTTTAGCCTACCACAAAAAGATGAATCTTTATTTTAAGCTTTTAAATTAGTATACAGTGTTGTTTCGTCAACATTAGGGTTTTCCTGTAACAAAGCGTATAAGTTATGTTTTTTTTTTGCTACATTTATATAATAAATACTCTGTCTAATACATGAGTCAATGCAAAAAAGACAATTTTTCATTAGTTTTTTGACTTTTACACCCATCCACTGCACAATAATAACATATGAATTTGGCATTTCGACAAGCAAGCTCGGGAAACGTGCGCAGCGCTCGCACCGTGCTCAGGCGGGCGTGCGGCGGCCCTATGCCGGTTATATCGTGGACGATACGCAGAACGGTAGGCATATAACGCGTGGCCTAGAGCGAATGACGGAGGCCTGGTTTAGTGACTATTTAGCAACAGACTCACAGTACGTGTTAAGGTTTACGTAGGTTATTAAATTTCTACAGATCTATCGTCATAATATTATGTACAGTTAGCACTTTATAAAAGACTCACTAAATCTTAATTTTTATAACATCGTCTTCGCCACCATTTTAAGAAAAAATAAAATAAAATACGGTCACAGCAAAAAAATTACAACAATTTAAGTAAATAAAGATTTGAAAAATTCCTATATTTTTATTTTTTATAACCTACACTAACTACAATGCAACGCGAAACGAATTTTCTGGTTGATAGCCTTAGTAATTTAATAATATCCTCAAGACCAAATTTCGGTCACGGCAACCAGTCTCCAAGAAGACTAACCATCTGTGTAGGACAGGATTTATATTATAGTACACGAGTGTGTGCGCAAGGACAGATGCACCCACCATTCCCTCACTTTTGTAGTCCGATGCGACGCCAATCAGGCACGACCGGAGAGTGATTAGATGCAGGACCAACAACTTTACGTGCATACCGAGATACGGGGGCGAAACGACGCCTTTTTCCTACTGCTACTGAGAATGTCTTGACATAAAAACCCAAGAACTGATTTTCGCCCGACCCGGGATTTTAAACCCGCGATCACAAGATTAGCGGTCGCGCTCTCGTTACTACGCACTAGACCAATAAAGCAGTCTCGTAATATAATAGGTATAGCCAAAAAGCATTCCTTTATCGTTGGTTGCTGGGATAGCTGTGTGATGCAGCAGTAAATTAAAGTTACATCCTATATACGTCCCACTGCTGGGCACAGGCCTCCTCTCACTTCTGAGATGGTTTTAGAGCAAGGAAGTGACCGCCGCGCTGTCTCAATACGTGTTAGCAGACTTTACATGACTTCGAAATACCTTTTTTGTCTCTCTCAGGCTTGCAAGTTGTTTTCCTTCACCGCCGAGCACGTAGTTGAATCAGCACATAAAATTGCAAGTAACAGTTTCATTGATGCCGGTGGGGATCAAATTCAGATTGCTCGCGTACTGTGAAATTTACAGCGAGCACTAACCAACTGAGCTACCACGACTCCAGCAGTAAGTAACGCTATATTAATATTCTTTTTTATTCAGATTTCCGAATATTACGCATATATCTGTTCGAGCTACGGGTCTACAGTATCTTGGTCAACTGCACGCATTAGCTGAATTGCGTGGAATTACCAGTTTAACAATATTGCCTGAAGGTAATCCAATATGTGAAAAGATTTGGCGAGAGTACACTATTTATAGACTTACTCACTGGGGTTTGAAGGAAATTAATGATGAGCAGGTAAATAATTTATTTATAGTAATTATTTAGGTTCTTGTTTTATCGATTATGTACACAAAACTTTGAAAAATATATATCGGCTCACTATTCTTACTAAAATCAATTAAATGAAAAATATTGTGTGTCAAATTGTTTCATATCTTGTGCTAATTTAATCTTCACTTCTTTAATATCCAAATCCTGCTGCATAGTATCTTCGGATGGGCACTCGTCTTCAAGTGTGGGGCAAAGGGTATATAATCACTACGATTAAGTGTATAAATTATGTAGTAATTTTGTATATGTTGCTTTACTTTTTATATCAAATTATGCGTTGTCAGGTGACGGAGGAGGAAATAAAATCAGCAAATAAAACTTACGATGGGTTGAGCGATATAGTGTTACGAGCTCTACCGGACGCACCGCTGCAGCCTCTCTTGTCGCGACTAGGTAGAAGTGGAAACAGTGGTACCAGTGCTAAGGCTTGGCTGAGGGCAGCTGACCCAGCTTTGAGAGATGTAATTGCAAAAGAGGCTCTCCAATTCAAAAAGGGACAGGTATCCCAGGTTTGTAGACACTTTATATCATTGAAAGAAAGTTTGTTGTCAATTAGTTCTAAATGTTTTTGATTTAGCACCAGCTAAACAAGAACGATAGTGGTGCTCTCCGTCCTTGATGATGTTTTACGTCTCGTACTGTGATCGCCAGTACTTTTACCCAGGGGGCCATGATTAACCTCGTCCACGTAAGCTCCACGTCCAGCCAATTTATCATTGGGTTGGAGCTATCTATACGCCATTACAACAAAGTCCTAGAAAATATACAAGGTCTCTCTATAATCAAGTTTAAATATTTATTTAGCAAAAACTATAAAAAGGGTTATTTTTTATTATGTGCGAGCAGCTATGCAGGTCTAGGAAAAGAGACCAGTATCACTGCGACCTAAAAGATTTATTGTGATCGCTGCTACGGCTATAGTTCACTGCTAAGCCCTATGTCTTCAATGGATAGAACGAGTTGCTTAGCTGTGAGCAATTTCACTTCTTCTGGGCGGAGAAAATATATAAGGTCTCTCTATAATCAAGTTTAAATATTTTATTAAACAAAAACTATAAAAAGGGTAAGTGTATAACATAGAAAACGTGGGTGATAAAAACCCCTGGGAATGAGGTGGTCTCTATTAAGCTGTTTCTAAAATAAATGTTGTAAATAGTTTGGTACATGTACAATCTTTCATGTTGTATAATTAACTTTTTTTAATTCCCGCTGGGCTTCTTGCTGGTTCTTCCCAGAACAGATATTTTTCCGAACCAGTGTTAAATTAGAAAATGACTCAAAAAGAATTACATATAATCTATATAGCAAAAAATATTCTATTTTATTCTGTAGACCACAAACTGTCGCAAATTTAATTAAAATTAAAAAACATCTTAATTTCAATAAAGAAGCTGGGCTACCACCTGCTTGGAACTTTATAGGCTGTGAGGTTGCTCCTCAAAGCCTACAGACATTATCACTTTTCACTCAAAGGTAACGCATTTGTAGGTGGTAACCTTTGTTTGAAATTGGTTGCATTTGTTCAGAAAGAGATAAAATATAACAGGTTGCCTCACTCTGCAATCCCTTGTCTATTTAATTTTGCAACAGTAGTACTTACAGTACTAATTTTAAATGAATACAAAATATGAGATTAAGGCATGGAACTAGTACTTAGTATAGTAGTATGATTCCTATAATTTATATTTCTAGGAAGATATGAGCTGGCGTGTTCGCGGTCGTGGTCAGTTATCTCATGCCATCGAGCTAGCTTGTGGAGCGGCCCAACGCCTTCGCATTCTTGAACTCCAGTGGCCAACAATATTTGTAGAAATGATCGAAGATGTTTTAAAGGATTTTGTAGATATGGATAATCACGTTAAAGAACAGATTCGTATGCTTTCAGATTCATTGTAATGTAATATTTTAACTGTTGTTAGGCGTCATATAGTGATATCTTTTGTTACTATTTTATTGTACAGAAAAAAAATCGTTAAATACGAACAACTATAATACACCCAGTTTTTATATTTATGTAATTATATGTAGGTAGGATTGTTATTTTTAAGCAATCATTTTAGAGAAACACCCTCACAGTTTTTACAGTTGAAGGCATTATACAAAGTTTGTTAATCTAATTCCTATAAATCATTTTCAAGGGTTCCTTTTGAAAATTCGTTCCGGTATGTAAGTATACTATGTACGGCGAATGCATGCTACAAAATGTACTTGAATGAAACTTTAAGGACTGATAAACACAATTCATGTCGTTGCTCAAAAAACTTAGATTAATAGTTACAAGCCTATTCAATAATCACGAATGTTAGAAATAAATTGTGTAAAACTGTAGTAGATAAAGGAGTTCATTCTTTGCTCAGTAAGAAGTTAAGAAATATATAATTTTATTACATCTGTGTTTAATTTACACCATTAAGTTTTGTAATAGCGAAATTATAGGATCGCCCTATTTCATTTCCACTCGAGTTATAAGACAACTAACGAGAAACCCACTAGGTGAAGAGATGACTTGATATTTGACTACATACATGTAGTCAATGGATACAGGTGGCTCAGATCCGTACTTTGTAGTCTATGGTTTAGGCTTCTATTCAGCAGTGGATTTGTGATTTTTCCCTCTGTCGCCTGTTAGGACACATAATTATGAGACTTTATATTTATAGGATAGGTAGTGGATATTCTTAATCCGCCACTGCACGGTGATTTTTACTATTATATCGAAAAATAAAAATAGGACTACAATTATTCAAGTTGTTTTCGATGTTAAGTGGTGATGACTATATTACCGGTCCATATTTTTTACATTCTTTTACTAATGTCTTAAAAAGGCCAAGTTACCTATGTCGGATCGCTTTTCTTGTTCCAATTTTATGTGCCGATAAACCACTTGCTTAGCGAGACATGGAACCAGTAAACTTTATCTGCGTAGATAAAAATATTACGAAATCATGATGTTAAAGGTGAAGTCTAACACTTCGCACTGTAGCAGTTCTTATCGCATACTTTTAGGAAGTAAGGAAAGGCCAGCAGCAAACAATATAAGTTATTACTATGTAAAGTATGTATGTAGTAAGCCTGGCGTATGTGGACTATGAAGAAAGCCTTTGCTTCCGTCGAAATTTGGGCGGTGTTGCAGTCCCTTCAGCGGTTCAGTCATGTTGACTGTCGGTATGTCGAAGAGCTGAAGTGTTTGTACAGTAGGGCTACGATGGCTATCCGAGTACAGAACCAGAGTTCGAAACCTATCCAATTGCAGAGAGGTGTGAGACAAAGTGACGTCATATTCCCGAAACTCTTCACCGCTGCATTGGAAGACGTTTTCAAGCTACTGGACAGGAAAAGACACGGTATTAACATCAATGGCGATTACATCACTCACCTTTGATTTGCGGACGATATAGTCCTTATGGCAGAATCGCTGGCGGACCTAAGCACTATGCTCAATGACTTCAATAGTGTCTCCCGGATAGGTCTCAAGATGAACATGGACAATTTTGATACTCCCTCAGTCGTCCGTGACCTTCATCGACAAAGAATAAGCCACACCCCCAAAACTACGATTCATTTTCAAGGTATCCTCTTAAACATAATACTCCTTTAAAAAAAATTGAATTGGTTGTTATAGAATCAAGAAAGTTTGGAAAATCCAAAAGTGCACGACTTATAATCACATTTGATTATATAAAAAGAAAAACATCTCTTTTTCCATATTTGAGACGAAAGAACAGATCCATGAGAATACTTTTTAATTACAATAACGAGACCAAATTACTCGGTGATTTTTAAAAGGAACCTGTGCGTTGAGATTCTTAAGGTGATACCTCGGAAATTTAGTGGTTTTTCTATTTAACATATTTTTTTAAGTTTTATAGATTACAAACCAACATTTTGGTATATCAATTTTGACTATATGCCATTGGTTTGCATAAAAGGAAACACATCATGTAATTTTCTCGATAGAAAAAAACTGCAAAGTAGGCTCTTATTATTTACATTTCTTGATGACACCACAATATTTTTACGAATAATTTCATGGAATTATTTTTAAAGCATAATAAATAATCATATCTAAGTTCTCATAAACCAGTTTTTTAATCCATAACGAAGTTTTGTTAAAATAAATAAAAATGTTGTTTGGCGCTTACTTAGTTTTTTCCGAGCGCTTGCTCGGTATGGCTATCTCATAATTTGCGTACTATAAAGTCATTGCATCACTTTCATTTTGACACTCCCGCAGTCGTCCGTTAGCTTCACCGACAAAGGAATAAGCCACGCCCCCAAAACTTCGATTCATTTTCGAGGTATCCTCTTAACCTAATAAAAAATAATTATTTTGATACATTAATTCTAACGACCGTAATCGTTCGCCATCCACACATACAGACATCCGGATTCCGGACACCCTTAAACATTTTTTTTTTCAATCAGTTTGTTTTTACACTAAACACAGAAAATTACTTTTAAAACTAATAGAAACATGAAAACGAGTGGTTTTTATCGATATATGTATATTTTTATTATTCTAAAAGTGAAATAGTAAAAAAATAAAGACAATTTTAGGTCAGAAAATTACTGGATTTCCATTAGGTGCGAGTAGAGCACAACCTCAACGCTTCGCTTATGAGGCGTGTCTTTATGTAGAAATTTAATTTATATTGTTACGAGCTTGAGGTTTTTTAGATGATTTATCTTTTAAATACTGTAATAATGTACAACGTAGTGGCGGTGTATAAATATCTACTGCCCCGTATCAAGAGACGACGACGGAGGGAAACTGGAACAAGAGATGGGCAGTAGCATCTTCCTGATAACATTATTTAAGCTTTTACTCATAAACATGTTTTTAGCCATTGGATGTTCGAAAAAATATCAACTTGTTTTTAATTTCAGAGAGTACCTACGAGTAAAAAAGTGCATGTACTGAGCATTATTGACTCGTTTTATTTTTGACAAGTAACGAATTTTGTAGCGGACTTTTGTATGCATTTTGTACATTAGTTTGAATTCAGAGAATTATGTGTACAGTGAAAATATAGAATGGCATAGTTCTAGTTGATTTAGACGCTTAATTATTTTGGTGTAAATATGGTCGATAAAGAAACAATTCCGTGTACCTCAACCTACGAAATATTAGGCTGCTCTTTAGAATAACCCAATTAGAAAATTTATTTCAGTCACTCAACAAACAACAAAAATATTTATGAACTAAATTTTACCAAAATTTTAAATGTCTTGCTGGTAGGAATGTTAGTCCAGAAGAAGTGGTCGTTGTCGTTTAGCGGCTGGATGAGGAGAACAGCAACGAGTATTTTACCACGGGCGAGTTTCGTTACTTTTCAACGAGCAGGTGGTGACGAGTTCGTTATTACCTCGTTGACGATAAGGCGAACTTAGGATGGCTGCGCAAGTCTGCGCATGGATGGCATACGCAGAGGACTGCCATGGATAAAATACACATAACTGAACTTCAGGTTGGAACCGAAGGCGTTGTGTGTTCGTCATGCCTAGAAAGGGAAAGTGGCAATATGGGACAAGGAGTAGAATAAATAATTTGTAGAGATTATGCTAAACTGTCGTTAACAGTAGCCATACAGCGTTAATACATACAATACAAAAATATACATTATATATTCTTTAATTTTGGGTTTATGTATAAGAACATAAAATTCACAAATATTGTTGGTTTTCAGGAATAGAAATCTAATGCTGATGTGGTGAGACAAATGTTGCCAGAAGATACAAAATGTACACATTGGCAAAAAGGTACGATAAATTCAGTTTATTCTTGGACATAATTAGGTAAGTTTCAACATATCTATTATATCTATATTCAGCACATCTATCTTCGAATCACGATAAGAGTTCTTTGTTCTTCATCTAATCTAAAGATTACAGTTCCACTACACTTCACTGGTTTTATCAACAACTACTTTAATATTAAGGTTACACTTATTTGGAACTCCATGCCTGAAGACGTTGAGAAAGCTCCTGATAATGGATGTATACAATGTTAATATTTCTATGTTTTTTATTTCTTATTTACTGCATCTACCACTTTATTTTCACCACACCATGGGTTGATCGATAAAAAATGCCAACTGCCATGAAGCCACCCTTTGTTACCTTAATATGAATAATATATAATTTATGATTATCATTAAATCATAAAATATGAATATTGGACTTTATTTTTATTTCTTTCTTTTCAGGTTACGTGGTGTAGAAAATGAAATTAAAGAAGAGACGATGTTTTTTTAATTTCTGTAAAAGAGTGGCCAGGTTTACCCCAGATGAAAAATAAATAGCATTGCTTATAATAAAAAATAACTTGAAAAGTAAAATATTAAGCACTTAAGATTCCTGTGGTTTAATTTGCTATATTTAATGAACTATAAGTATTGCACTGTTTCTCGTCAAATTGTACTTATTTATGTAAAATGTTATGTACGATTTTCTAATTTGTTTATATAACTTAATGTGCCTTTAATTTAATCCTGAGATTACGTGTGTATGTATATGATGTTGGTGTGCTTGAATAAAAATATAAGAACACCACTGAACATCGATAATTTGAAGGATATGTGCTTGCAATCCCTAAGCTATACATAGCTATAATATAAATTATATACTAAATTGCGTAGAGTGCGCGCAAGATAACTCTGCGCGCGACTGATGGCGTGCTTAATGTTGCCAGCTTAACTAATATTTTTTCCTTCGTTTAATCTTATTATTTAATCTTATTACTGTAATGTGTAATTGTATAATTATATCAAATTACATAAATTACCTAATTGATTACCAAATCTCAATTAAAAAAACTGTAATGTTTAGCCTAAACTTACAAAGACCTTAAAATTTTGTAAACCCCATATTTATTGTTTAAGATCCACGTAATAAATATATTTCTTGATTCTAACTTTCATAAGTTTGATACCTCACTACACAAGTTTAACTACGCCACTACAATTTTTTTACACAATTACAGGTACCCATTATACGCGTGTATAAAAAGGACTAATACTAAGATTAATGACTACTGATATTTTGTCTATAATAAATTTTTCCAAAAAGGTATTTTGAAACAACTGAAATAGCATTATAATATTTATTATAAAGAACGAAATAAAAAGTCCAAGGAAACCTTGTAAATGCGGCGGACACACTTAACATGGACCTTGAGTACATTAAGAACTGGTCTCACAGGTTTGGCCTAATGGTCAACCATTCGAAGTGTCAGGCCATAATAATTGGTAGCCGTCCGATGATCCAGAGATTGAAAACAGTAGCTGTACCTCCTATCTTTTTTAATAGTACTGAGATTCAATTGTGTTCCACTGTGAAGGATCTAGGTTTATTAATTGATTCTACTTTGAGTTGGAAAGCCCAAACAACGACCGTTAGCCAGAAAGTCACTGGTACCCTGCGTTCTCTCTATCGCCTAAAAAATTTTCTGCCATCTGAAATTAAGACAATGCTTGTGCAGAGTTTAATTTTTCCCCTAATCGACTATGGTGATGTGTGTTATTTCGACCTGAATGCAGACCTTCTCAACAAATATGACCGTCTTCTGAATAACTGCATTCGATTCATTTTCAATCTTCGAAAGTATGACCATGTATCCACGTATCGATCTCAATTAAAATGGTTACCTATTCGTCAACGCCGTAGTTTGCGTGCACTCACCACCCTTTATTCTATCCTGATGTCTCCAACTTCCCCTACCTACTTATCTCCTCACTTTCAGTTGCTTAGTGCTAGTCATGAGAGAAACCTCCGCTCTACGAACAACCTTCTTCTCCTATGTCCATCCCACAGCTCTGGACTTGTTCATTCTTCTTTCCACATTCAATCTATTCTCCTTTGGAACGCACTCCCTCTCGAAATCAGGACGGCTAGCAATCGGTACGCGTTCAAGATGAAGGTTCGGGAACACTTACTTAATAAATTGGCAGAATCATCATCCTCATAATTGGCAGAACCAGCGTCCTCATACGGCCAGCAGTGAAGGACCACGTCTCTGATCCATAAGTCATCACTGGCAACACGCACTGGTTGTACATGTGTATGTGTATATATGTATGTATGTGTGTGTATGTATGTATATGTATATATGTATGTTTATATGTATATGTATATATATATATATATATATATATATACATATATATATATATATATATATATATATATATATATATATATATATATATATATATATTCTTATTGTTCTTATTGTAATTATGTATATTATATATTTTATATACATATATGTGTATGAATATTAATATAATTTTATCTATTTTTTTTGCGATGTACCATTTATATCTTATGTATTTTATTTCCATGTATTACAATTTTTTTTTGTTATTTTATTTTAGTATTCGCATATTAACTTTTTATTACACCTACTTCATTCTATCTCTGCATCATCCCAAGGTAGACTGGGAGAGAATGCCTTAGGCATTAAGTCCGCCTATATACCACTTGTGTATATGAAGTTTTAAATAAATAAATAAATCTTTTATTGAATACCTATTATTATTTATAAATTTGGTGTAACAATGGTCCTGCAGTGGATCAACGCCTTCCATTCGCATATCTTCATCAGAATCCATGCTAGAGTCTTCATCAGATGACTCGGATGTGTCACCTGTAACATTAATTACAAATTCATCCATTTCCATATCCATCAGCCTATCTGATTGGAAATATTTATCTTCTATTTTTACTACATGTTGGCATACGTTGAACCATTCTTCTGTCGTTACTGTTCTAAACGCCGCCTCAGTAATAGCAGCTATTTCGCTAGGAGCTTGAGTGATATTTTTCTCCGCAATGCGTCTCTTTACTATTGCCCAAATTTTTTCTATGGGATTTAAATCGCAGTGGTAAGGCGGCAAACGGAGAACCTCATGTCCATATTCATTTAGCATTTGATCTATTTCGTACTGTGGGTCTCCTTTGTATTTTTTAATTAATTCTTATAATTGCGCTTTTGTCCAACAGTCTTCAAATGTAATACCATTTCTCGTAAGCCATCCTTGGAGCTCTGCTTTTGTATTGCCAATTGTAGGCGCCTTGTTGATCTGTGTGCAGTGGTATGGCGAATTATCCATCACTACAATGCAATTAGTTGGAAGATTCGGCACAATTTTTTCTTTCATCCACCGCATGAAGTTAGCTGAATTCATATCGTCATGATAGTCATTCGATTTGGAGTTAGACCTGAACAGCAGCAGTCCGTTTTCAACAAACCCAGTTTTACCTCCACCATGGGCTATTATCCATCTTGCACCGACGCTATCAGAAGCAAGAATACCAGGCTGTTCCTTCGATGGCCAACATTTTTGAAGGTGGTATGAAGCATGTATATACGTTTCGTCAACGTAAATTACCGGTCGATTTTCTTCCTGACGATTCTTGCGCAACCTCAGAATATATTTTGCTCTCCAAGCTGCAATATCACTGCGTTCTACCAATACTTTTCGTTTAGACTGGGACCTTTTGTATTTGTAGCCCATAGTCTTTAAAATACTCCTCAACGATGTTCTGCCATATTTAAAACCAATATCAGTTTTCAATTCCAACCAAAGTTTATTTATGGTAGGAATCTCCTTCTTCATGACGTAAAATGATTGAATTAAATGCCATATAACGCACATATCGAAATCGTCTAAATCATAAATTTTTTTCCTTCGGTTCCTAGTTTTTCCCGGCGTCACAATTTTAGAAGATGAAGCTTCTGCTATATTACCCTCTTGACTTATCTAGGTGACGGTGCGTTCAGAAACACCTAAAACAAAATAAAAACAATGCATTATAAATACATGATATTAATGACACGAGGAAATTAAAAAGGAACAAATAGAGAAAATTGGGGAATTTTATTGTAATGGCATCCCTAATATGCAACGCGGGCTCTAACTTTGGAAAACGGTACTATAGGCCCGTTATTGTCTCGTTCTTCTTCACAAGCACGTTTGACCTTCAAAATAACATCCCTGCCAGCACTTTTAATCACTTTCGGCACAATGATAACGATTAATTACTGCAAAAAAGAATAAAAACAGGACACCTACCACTCTGTTTAGACACTTGCCATAAACAGCAGTAAGATGGCGGCACACGATTAGTTCCAATTTTGGCCGCGCGCAGAGTTATCTTGCGCGCACTCTACACAGAGAATCTTACTAAATTGTATAGTCATTACTCATCTGTCAAAATGGGCGAATGCAGCGCCAAATGGCGTAGTTAGGAAACTGGTCTGAGTCGCTGTCGTATCTGCAATCTGTGCCAGTTCACAGATTAAATAGAGAAACTGACGTTTTGCCAGAAGATTTGATGATGACTTCCATAGACAAACACTATATACCAGGAAATGACTTCACCACAGAGTACATTATATATACCTGGAATAGAGTTGCTAGTCGATTCCGTGGTACAGAGACATCTATAGTGGAGTTGTCGAACTAAACGGACGATATTCTATATATAGTACAGCCCCATCCCTGGTGTACTGATTATTTTTAATTAATTTTACAAGATCACATAATTCAGCAACTAACTAGTTTTGTGCATATAGGCACAAAACTAGTTAGTTGCAGAATTATGTAATCAAAGGTAAATCATAAAAAAGATAACTCAATTTAAAAATAATAATCATCTTTATTCAGGTAATTTACACCCATAACCAGTAAAAAAAATTAAGAACTAAGCAATCTACACAATTTCAGAAATAAATAAATAAATATCGATCAATCAATATATTTCATCAAAGTTACAATTTTAAATTAATAAATCCAACAGTAATTATAAGTAGACAGTAATGACAGTATACAAAGTAAATTAATCGAAATAAAATAACATAAAATTTAGTTTATTTACCTAAGATCTTGGTATTTAAAATAATAAAGCAACTTATCTACTACACAAAAGTTATAAGAAAAATAAAATAAGATGCACAAATTACAAAAAAATAGTACGATAGACAAAAAGTTGACAATTTTTATAAAAAAAAAATTAAGTATCCAATATCTTGAAAACGGTTAGGTTTGATGTATGGTGTTTCATAGTCGTAATAGTCGGTAATGATGCAAATTACAACCCCCTAAAGGATCTAAGTCGACTTAACCAATATAATTTATATTGAAATATATATACAGGGTTACCCTGTATATTCAATTTTTTTATAATTGCTCTTAGATGTTGACGCGGGAGAAAATGAACTACTGGATGAAGGATAAATAAGCAGACATAAGTGTAACCTGATAAAATGCCTAAAATTAAGAGTAAAGCACGAATTTTAACCAACGTGGATTAGGTTGCAAATAAAACTTTACAACTGAAACATATTAATAATTAATGTTAAATAAATATTTGTCTTTAACAACTTTGTTTTGATTTGTTTTCAAAACATTATTAATTACCCCAATGAGAGCAAAGATACTACAGGTATGACTGACTGACTGAATTTCACTGTCACTTTTGCTTAATTTCTTTAATCAAAGATTTTATAAAAAGTGTCTAAAACATAATTCGGAGCATATATGCTATGAAACAAAGTTTTTCCTATTATTTTACCTATTATGTTACCCTGTATATTCAATATTTATCTACCACCATATTTCAATATTTATCTACTATGTTCCACTTGGCACTAACATTTGATGTTCCGTGGTCACATACAGTAGCAAGGAATTTAAAGCCAGACCCCTTCAATTTTCTTATATTTCTTTTAATTATTAAGGCTAATTCATCTTTTTTTGTACTGCAAGCACAAAATGAATATGATATCGACTGTTTATAGTTTTTAGAATACCTGTATTCTAAGTTCAGTCCTCACTACATCACCATTGTCAACTAAACAAGTAATTGAAATAATACTAGTTTTTACGGATTTTATCGCGTATATTTAACTATAAATACCCGACGATCCGGTGCTGTAAAGCGCTCGAAACGTCGGATATATATATATATATATATATATATATATATATATATATATATATATATATATATATATATATATATATATATATATATATATATATTAAATATACGCGATAAAATCCGTAAAAACTAGTATTATTTCAATGTGTAGTGTTCGCGTAGATATAAGAAATCATTGTGTAAACCAGTAATCTTGTCATTTTTCCTGTCATAACCAATATGTGGTGTTAAGGCCATTTCATCAAAAACCAGTGTACACAATTTATGATTGGCTTTCATTTAAGATAGATGCTTGCTTCTTAAGCTGGTAAAATATGTTTTCATTTATACCAGGCTTAATATTGGCCTTAGATACCATCCTGCTTAAGGTGAAAGGTGATGGCAGAACAAATATCTTTTGCAGCATTCTGTAGGCTCTTGGCCCATGTTAAAAAAATGTAATGCCATCACTTTTTCATCAGGTGTGAATTGTCTGTCCCTTTTGTGTTCACCACATTCTCGAAATTGTAGCATTGTAAAAACTGTTGCCATTGAGGTAAAACTTTTAAATGCTTAATGATTTCTTAAATTTACGCGAACACTATACATTGAATAAAACTAAATTTACGGATTCTATCGCGTTTATTTACCTGATTTTACTTATTTTTAATTCCCGACGTTTCAGTTCACGACGTTACAGTCCACCCCGTGACCATGGGTGCTGTAAAGCACCCCAAACGTCGGGAATTAAAAATAAGTAAAATCAGTTAAATAAACGCGATAGAATCCGTAAATTTAGTTTTATTCAACTTTTAAATGCTTTCAAGAAAGTAGTATTTTCTAATAGATTCATTTTCTTCTTCAGTCTTTTTGTTCTTTCTTCATACTTTCTTATTTCTCATTTGCTATATTCAAGCTTTTAAGTTTTTTTTTAACATGATTAAAACTACTTTTACGGATTTTATCGCGTTTATTTTTACTTTTTATTTTTAATTCCCGACGTTTCGGGCGCTTTCCAGCACCCATGGTCACGGGGGACTGAGATGACTGACGTCCCGATGTCATTGTTAAACCCGGAGTACCTTCAGCTTTTTTTAATTATTGTTTATGGTCCGATCTATGCAAAATGAACTGACTATGTCCTGAGGTCTTGCAGTGGTATGCTTGGGTTTAGTTTTAATTTTATTGATTATAGGATCCCAAGCAGATCAACTGCAGACTTCATATCTAGGATATGATCACTTTGTGATCATATCCTAGACGGCCCCAACCATTACATCAGATTTGATAGACCACAAATCCTCGCGAAAGAACACCGATTCCTACCAAGGATGATACGTGAGGCTATTGAAATTAAAAAACATCCTAATTTCAATAGAGAAGGAGGCTGGGTACTACCACCTGCTTAAGGAGGCTGGGTACTACCACCTGCTTGGGATCCTATAATCAATAAAATTAAAACTAAACCCAAGCATACCACTGCAAGACCTCAGGACATAGTCAGTTCATTTTGCATAGATCGGACCATAAACAATAATTAAAAAAGCTGAAGGTACTCCGGGTTAAACAATGACATCGGGACGTCAGTCATCTCAGTCCCCCGTGACCATGGGTGCTGGAAAGCGCCCGAAACGTCGGGAATTAAAAATTAAAAGTATAAATAAACGCGATAAAATCCGTAAAAGTAGTTTTAATCATGTGCAGTGTTCGCGTAAATATAAGAAACCATTATTTCTTTTTTAACATTGTAGTTCTTGTACTAATTTGAGTCCTTTTGGGCTTAGTCACTGTTGGCGCGACTACTAACGCCGCCTAGCGACGCACCGGAACACCAAACTTTTATCTACGAATCAGAGCTCGTCATTGTTGGCAACCAATCACAGCACGTCGTGCAATTAGTTATAAGATCTGTCTGTTTAAATTTTGATTATTACCTGATACACACTGTTAGCAATAAGACGACTTAAATATAACCAACAAACGTTCAATAAATCAATCATTGAAGAGCACCTGCCTCCCGTTCCTGTACAGTCACCTTCAAGCCTGAAATTAAAATGCAAAACATTATATTTATATAGACCAAGAAAATTTGTACTATAGTTTAGTAAAAATAAATTTAATTGTAGCAAGTTGATTGAATTTTGAATCATAACACCATACACGAAACTTAACCGTTTTTAAGATATTGTATATTTTAATAATGCAATAGTGGAGTACTTGTGCAGGCGAAACATGATGAAATATAATGGCAAAAGTGATCATAAACACTCACGCCTGTCACCCAGAGGGGTAGGCAGAGACTACGGACTTCCATTTGGCACGATCCTGACATACCTCTTTCGCCTCCTTTACATCCATATATCTACGCATACATGCTCGTCGGTTAAGGGTACTTCTAACGTGGCCCATTTTCAAAATATCGCCAATTTGGTCGATAAACTTTTTTCTAGGGCGTCCCTTCCCGACTCGGCCGTTCACATCTGCCATATAAATTTGCTTTGTCACTCTTTCTTCATTCATTCTTTCTACGTGACCAAACCACCGAAGCATTCCTTTCTTAATCCTGGTCACAACATCATCTTGCATACCACATTTATCTCTTATCACGCAATTTCTCACCCTGTCATTCAGATTCAACCCTAGCATATTCCTTAAAGACCGCATTTCTACAGCATTTATTCTACATTTGTGCTTCTTAAAGTAATTATTAAGGTTAACATTTTGGTGTTTTATTTGGTACAAGAGCGAGCAAAGCAAGCTCGGGACTTGGGGCACACCAACCCAGATAGGTTTGGTTAGAAAGATTTGTGGTTTTTTTTTTATAAACCACACAGAAATAACGGGGGCTCCATCAACTAAACTTTGGTATTGCTTCGGTGAAGAGGGGTCACGCCCCCTCCCCGACTACCTATTAAGGTGATTTTTCTTATAAATTATTTTATAAAGTTTTGATCTTTGACATTTAATATAAAAATACCATGCATCTCATGGTGGGGGGACAGCTGGGGGACGAATCTATCCCTCTCCACCTCCCTTCCCCCCGCCCCACAACCCCCTATTAAAGCAACTTGATATTAAAGCTTTACCAGAACCAGCACAAAACCCAGTGGGACTTTTTTTAAATAAAATTAATTTACAATATATTATCCTCAATTTAATTTATACAATAATTTTTATTTATAAATAATATATTATCAATTTTAACTTACTGGATGTTTGAGCAGTAGTTGTCCCTTGCACATAACTTGATGTTGAAGCAATTTCTTGTGTATAACGTGTTTTAAAAGTATTATTTTTATTTGTAACTTCAGCTAAGGGTGATATCTTAGCAACAGCACCTGTAAAATCAATATATACAATAAATGATTATATTGTACTTGAAATATATTGACAACTTAAGAATAGTACAAAGAGAAATGTGAACTGATGGCTCTAATAAAAATTCTAACCTGCTTGGGTTTATTAATTGCAAAGATTAATTCCTCTACTATCAATCAGCAAAAAATTACAGCATACACATATTAGCCATGTAGAATTTGAACGACTAAGGCTGAAGGACTACCAACATCTTCCAACAGACAATATCAAACAACAAATACCACAAGTAGCATAACAAAATAAAACAAATAAAAATGAAGCTAAAAGTTACACATTCCATTTTATTAAAATGGAAGTTTATTATTAGTATTAGTTGTACAATAGAACACCTGTGAAAAATATGCATACTATAATGTAAATTATGGATTTTACAGCAATGTCGAATTTTACAAAGACGGAGGCAAATCAAGTAACTTCTCTTGTGATTAATTAAGTTTGGTAATAAGACCAAATAAAATACTAACTTTTTTGTTCTGTTTCTTATGAATACTGCACAAATTTGGGCATCTAGACTTTAAATATGATATTCTAAGATTGAATGAAATGAAAGAATGGGATATCAAATTGAAGATCATCATAACTTTAAATAGATACTAAAGGACAATATGATTAAAAAATAATTAAACATTGAACATATTGTACAATATAGTATGTTGGTGCAATATATATTCTCATTAGTACTGGAAAAGATCTTTAGATCACTATATATTTGTTATTATAACATAACTCATGTTTCTTCCCAGTTGTACTCTGAGCAAGTTTAATATTTATAAACTGGTGTAGATTTTGATATTCATATGAGCTTTGAAAAAGCCTTAATTTATAAGCTTTTTATTATCATTTGAATCAAACTGTTAATAAGAAATAACAAACTTTCCATAAAATTGCTTTACATGTCATACATATTTCATCAACATGGAAGTTGAAAATTAGTATTGCAGAACATAGTTTAACAATGATTCAAAATTTATACATTCAATTATTCATGTTTGATATTAAAATTAATTATTTGAGGAACGAACTTCCATATTAACTTCAACATTCATAATATTAAGAATAGATCATTACAATGTTAATGCAAATTTTACTAACCTCTCATATGCAATGCTGGTATTGCAATATTACTTAACATTTTACTCCGGTCCAGTACTTGGATTCAAAAGGTGTATGACAAATTCTTCGGTACTTAAACACATACATATCATCTAAGCACAGAAAGTTTCCACCAACTGCTTGAACCCGTGTACAAAAGCGCGTTGAATCTTTTGTAGAGTTTGGAAATTTGTGAAGTATATAGCCATCTTCACCTACAAAAAAAATTAATATTTTAGAAGCGTTTTTCAAAAGTGTAATGACAGTAGTATAAGTAGTAGTGTTATAAGGGTAATTCTTTAGTAATCTGCTGCACGAATTATTGGTCGCCGAGTGGACGGGTAGATGGGGGGAGGAGTAGGAACCTTCCCCTTCCTAAAAGAATTAAGTGAATTTTTTATGTATGTAAGTATACATAGCAAGGTATTGGCTCTAAGGGTGGAAAAGTGATGCAGAACTCTTGGGCTACCTGCGTCTGCGCTAGGTATCACATTGTTGCCCAAGGTGACACTGACTTATATATAAAATAGAAAGAAGAAATAATATATTGACTGGTAAAACCTGTAAATAATTAGATTTACTCACAGCTCTTGGTACATCCTGAAACATAGCAAATTTTATCCGCGGCCATCACTAAACTATACGAACTATGGCCGAAGGAAAGAACAGATAATCGAAGTCCCTTTCACGTGCATGGGCCACTATATGAAGCAAAGATAGTCAAAGTCCAAGAACAGCCAAGTTGTAAGAAAATATAGGAAAAATATAAAAAATTCAAAACATTCAAAGCACAATCGTTACGTCAGAAAAACAAAACGCCAATGTCAAATTCAAAAACAAACAAAATGGTGGTAGAGGGTGCTGGTCACGTTTAGAAATTAAAACACCAATATTCCATCTTCCAATTAAACGAATAAACTAGACTTAAAGCAGCTAAATCTTAATAAAATTAGTTGTTTAACTCATTTTCTGGTGAAAATATCTAACTTCACATTATTAACACGTCGATTTAGTCAATGTGATACGATCATTTAATTTGATTTAATTATCTAAAACAATGCACTTCCGAACGTAAACTTACTCCAGCGCTGTCCTTTGGAGAGTTGTGGAACTAAATATGCAATGCCAGTTTCTATAGAACAGAAAAATGTTCTAACTACAAAGGCCCTGGACTTCACTATCACTTTCACTTTCCGATTTCTTATCAGCTTTCAGAGTAAATAAATCATTACTACGTTTAAAACTGTATTTTTAATATGCCTACAGTAAAGTTATATCACTTTCCCTTAAGTGGACCTTCACGAGGTGCGTATTTGCCCGCCAAAGCGATTGGGCTTCCTATTGATATCGAAATAGTAGATTTATTCAAGAAAGAACAGCTCAAAGAAAGTTTTATTAAACTAAATCCGCAACACTGTGTACCTACATTAGATGATGACGGTTTTATTTTATGGGAAAGTAGAGCTATTGCGTGCTATTTGGCTGACAAATACGGAAAAAACGATTCCTTATATCCAAAAGATTTAAAACTTCGGGCCGTCGTAAACCAGAGGCTGTATTTTGATAGTTCATTCCTTTATGTGAAGATAAGAGCAATATGCGTATGTGTTCACAGACTACTAGGGGTTTCTTGGATATAATATTATTTAACCTTTTTCGCTTACATATTTTTAACATTTAGACTATTCATAATTGTTGTATCAATTGTGGCATATTATATTTAACACAAAAATACAGCTTTACAGTTATAAGCTTGTATCTGATGATCATGATGTAATACATTATACTATTTTTCCCATTTCAAATAACATATTTTGGAATTTTATGCCTACTTTATTTAATTCTATAAATACTTTAATACTAAATACTGTAAACCTATTATATCTAATGTTTCTTTTAATAATTATTTAGATTTAATTTGGTGTTTGGAATAATAAAACTAAAAGTAAAACTTAAGCTTTATATGAAATACTGCACATGAAATTTTGCAACTTCTAATCGCTTTGTTTTTTCATAAATTTTGATGTAAGTATGTAATATGGGTACATTAACTTTTTTTCAGTATCCCATACTTTTTCAAGGTGTCACAGAAATTGCAAAAGTATTAAAAGATGACTTAAATAATACTCTTGAATTTCTTAATAAATTTTTGGATAACTCTAGGTGGGTAGCAGGTGATAATTGTACAATTGCAGACACCTCTATTTATGCATCTCTGTCTTCAATACTGGTGAGTCCCCTATTTCTCTTTTGAGGTAATCAATTATCAAGTTGTAGTGCATCCAATAGTTTCATAAATATGGACTTAAGAATATTTTTCTGAGCTCTTGTCAGTACACAACACCATAATAACTTGGGACAAACCTATGTATATATCCTACTATTGGGTACAGGCCTACTCTATTTTTGAGATGAGAGGGTTTTGGAGCAATTTGTACTTAGCATAGCTCCAGTACCTGTTGATGTACCTTACACCTTTGAATTTTTTATTTTTCACACAACTAAGTAGTAGTACAGCCCTTAAATTTGCAATTAACTAATTATTTTAGCAATTACTCCAAATTATCTCATAAATATTCACAGGTGTGTGTACATGCAGACATGCAACAGTCACAAACTCATACTTAAGCTACAAAAATACGTGGTTTTTTTTATATTTTTTATTTTATATCTTTTATTTTTTCTCTATATATTATTATTTCTAACCATAACATAAGTGATCTCCTTATAATATTATACTTCTTGCCAAGTAAATTCGGGGGGGGGGGGCTGGTGACCTGTAATACGGGTCTTTGAACCTACACAGGCACCAGTCTCCCATGTATGACAAAATATTGTTAAAATAGAGAAGTAACACTAATGTATCTTCCATGTCGTTTGTGGTGAGAAATAAATAAATAATTATTATTATTACTATTTCAAAATACTGTGAAACTACTGTGAGCTGTGAGTGCTTATTTGCCATGGTTAAGCATGAATGGATGTAAGTATAGAACATTATGTCAGAGTCAGACATCCATTGCCTTTGAAGTGTAAAATATTTTACTTTGATGGCCAATTAGTATGCATTTAGTAGTTGCTTTGTACTTAAAAGATAGACCCATGTCCCGATGTGGGTTTTATAGGAGAATTAAAAAGACCCTCTTTAACTAACTTTTAATTGTAGCAATCTTCTCTAGACATCACTAGAAAAAGCTTTTATTTATTGTTTGTATTTATTTATTCATCTAGCAAAAGCAAGAAGACTTGAACACAATTTTTGCCTTGATTCAACTGTTTTTAACCGACCTTAAAAAAAGAACAGGTTCTCAATTCCACTGGTTTTTTTATGTGTTACCTCAAAACATTTTTTCTAGGTGAACTGATTTTAATGATTCTTTTTTCATAGGAAGGCTGATGTTTCTCAAGTGGTCCCATATTAATTTGACAGATCTGACTTATAGTTTTTAAGTTATCCTTAATAGTGCATATTTAATTGGCTTTGACTACATTGATGATGTTAGCATTTTATATGTATTGAATTTTTTTGTATAAAATTTTTATTTTTACCACTTGTTCTTATAGGCAGTAGGTTGGGACATATCTACATTCCCAAATATCCAGAGATGGTTAAAAGAATGTGAAAATCTACCTGGTTATGAAGAAAGTGCAGAAGGGGCTAAGCTATTTGGAGAAGCTGTACGGAAGAACCTCAAACAAAACTAGAATATTTATTATTCTATGCATAAATAATTTTTTTAACAAATAAATTTTTTATATGATATAATTGTTTAAATTTGAGCTTCAAACATCACCGGTTACATTTTCAGTAGCAAGTTCAGAATCAACCGATTTTGTTGAGGTTTGTGGAAAATTGACGCAGTTTTTTCTTACTAAAAACCTATTACAATAAAATTGATATGATGTAAATTTTTCGTTATTTTGAAAAAACACTTTTCGGGATTTCTTTTGACCACAATATCCGTCAAACGAATCAACCGATTTTGATGTGGTTCATGGCAATTGACTTTTGAGTAGAAGAATTAATTAGATTATAGAATTGATCAAAATATGGGTATCGAAGTAATTCCAAAAAAGCACTTAAAATTAAAAACACTCGAATCACTTCCATGATGATTTGGTCTAAATTCACAGAAAATCTAAGTTCAGCGAACCACTTTTCGATCAGACACTCCATTACAAAGCTATGAGATGTTTACATATACATACACACACACATAGAGACATCATCACAAAAATAGCTGCCTAGGACCTCGAAACCTGATGAGAACTCAATTTTCAAAAACAGGTGAAAACAGTAATTTCCCGATTTTTTGAAAATCATTGTTTTTCATAGAGAAAAGTAAAAAATAAGACTACTTAAAAGAAAATCAAAGTTTTAAACAGGCATTTTATTATGTACATTTCACTTAAGCTATTGAATTATTCTTTTTCTTCATCATGGAGTCATTTAATTTTAAAATATTAAACGATTTACAACATGATTTGACTCACTGCATTCAGTTTCAGTTCTAGTCATTAGTTTTTAGCTCATCCAAAACAGTGGCGAAGCTGGAGCTCCAAGCTAGGGCAAGCCCAAGATATAAATTGTTAAAAATATAGATTGTTGTTTTTAGCCTTTTATAAAAATACACCAATCTTGATATGTCTCCACACTTCCGTTTCATATTCAGTGCTGTCAGGGACGTGTTTAACAAAGCACACAGAAGGATACCACTGCTAGATAGATTGTATTACATATCAGCAATCGCATAGCTTTGGTGGCTTTGAAGATTGCCGTTTGGGTTTGTTTAAGCGAAAGAATACATGAACAAACAAACTATGTACAAAATTAAAAAAAAACAAATTATTTACATTCTAATGGATAAGAGATAAGATAAGTGGAATCGTCTCGCTTTCTTATGGAAAGATTTAATTAGGTCCACGTAAAATGTTGGTGAACGTTTAATTGTACCAATAACTGTTTTTTACTTGCGATAATTGATAGGTAAGTCTGAAATACACTCTTAACCTTGTGTATTATCTCAACAAAGTTTGAAGATTTCCTCTCCGATTAGCACTTTAACACACTTCAATTCATCACAAGGAACACTATTATCCTCCATTTTCATTAAAAATCTTTAAAAAAGCATAAATTCTGAACTCGTAATATTAAATCGCTTAAGATAAGCACACAGAGTAAATAAACATTGAAATGTGAAATGAACTTGCAAACGTATTGCCCACGCGTCTCCGCTTTTAACAAATTTATTCTCAAAAGCCTGGCTCTAAATCTCCATACTAATTGCTATATATACAATCGTAGTTATATTTCATTATAGAATATTTTGCCATAGGTTAGATAGAGAGCGATCGTCTTCTTGAAAGCCCCGTAAAAAGCTCACAGGAGCAAGGGAGACAACTAATCGCTCTATTAAAACTCATTTTTTATGACGGCAGCAGTATCGCTAAGGCAATACGAGATCATTGGTCGACATGTGTCGAACAGTGGAGTGTGCGGGAAATTAGCTTGAAACATTTTATGAGTTATTTTATTAGTTGATATTATTGATTGATTCAGTTTTAATAAGGCAAGCCCGGCTTTTATAGAATCTTCGCCACTGATCCAAAATGAATTCAGCCAATAACCTGTCAGTAGATCTTAGTTTAACCTATCCTATTTAAATTCTGAAAATATCTTTTCAGTTGCTATACATCTTTTTAATTTAATTTTTATAGAATTTTAATACTAACTGATCCTCATTTCTTACTCTTCGTCTCATAACAATCTCTGATTTGTAACCGTATTTCAACATTATAGTAATAACTTCATTTGGAATGTTTTCTTCAATTAATAAGAGGTAAAAGGTACCTTCATCAGCTAGTATCTTTGGTATCATATCTAGGAGCCGATCTGTAATTTCTCGACCCTTTACCCCACCTGCCCAACTAGCAGTTATGTCACAGCCTCCACATTCTTTTGACTCAGTCACAACATATGGTGGGTTAAATATAACAATATCAAATTTATTTCCAGTAAATGAGCTAGCAAGATCCATATTAACAGTCTCCACTGAGATATTATTACTTATAGCTGTACTTTTGGTCATATCACATGCCTTGTAGTTAATATCTGTGCTAAAACACATTGTTGTAGGAAATGCCATACTGAATGCTGTTATAACTACACCACTTCCTGAGCCAACTTCTAAACAAAATGTGGGGTTTTTGTTCTTTAAATAACGTAAATCCTTTTCTAGAGCATCAATTAATAAAAAACTATCTTCAGCTGGTTCATAAACATAATCATAGTCAGCCTTATCAATGTGGTTTTGATTGGGGGTCTCCATCAGTTTAATTTATACTTCCTTGGTCAGAAATAATGCCACTTGTACTTTGTTCTGGTTTTATAGCTGGTTCAGACAGTATAGGTGCTTGAGTTGGTTTGTCTTTATTAATCATACACCTTATTTCATTCAATCTATCCTGAAAGCAAAGAAATAACATATAATTTCCATAAAAGATTTTAACATCAACATAATAGCAATTAGTGATTTGTTCATTTACTATTTATATTATGATTTAATATCAATGTATTTGAAAATAAAAGTTAATTTGTTAAAACATCAATTTACCTGCGATGCTTGTAAGACATTAAGTACAACAGTAACTTTATGTTTGCATGCAATCAATTTCTTTACATAGGGATCTAAGTCTGGATGGTTGTTAAGTGATTCTCGCACTTTCAGCAATTCTTCGTTTAATGAATCTATTTGCTGCTTTAATTCCAACTGTGATATTCTAAAATAAAAATTACAACAAATAAAATAAAGTAAAACAGTATTCAGTATAATATTTTATTAACAAATCCCTAAATTACATATTTATATTACATATATTTTATTAACAAATCTCTAAATTACATTTCTTTCTATACCCATGCATATATACAATTTATAAACAATGTATCAAGTAAATAATGGATTCCACACCAACTACACTTTTGCAACAGACTTTAAAAACGGAAGAACTTCTCAATTTGATTGTATTTTTTTTTTTGTGTTATTTCAGAACTTTTTTGTAGTTGAACCGGTTTTGATGATTCTTTTATTTGACAGCTGTGTGGTCCCAAATATTTGACAAGTAGTTTTTAATTAACAATGCGTATTTTATTGACTTCGACTACATTGATGATCTCATTTTATTTATATTGAAGTCGGTTGTACAGTTATATTTATTTTACCACTTGTCTTTTATCTTATAATTTAAAAAAAATCACAAATTTTACCTACCTTGTTGCCCGAACTCTATCGTCTAGTTGATCAACAGTCGGTTTTAGAAGGCCTAATAACCCTTCAGCGAGGGTATCCCTGGTTGGGTTATCGCATAAGTTGCCAGTGTTTTCATCTGCGGACGTTGTTGTGCTTTCCGTATCATCCATTTCGCGTTCAAGACCGAGAAACTAATCAAAAATACTGTGCTGTGAAACTAATACATTTTGACGATCAACCATTAAGTTCTCTAGTATATAGTCAGTAATCTATGCAGTAATCTATGCATTAAGTTTTAGAAGGAACAAGGAACATAATAAGAATTAAATACGTGCTATTTTGACAAACAATTTTTTTAACTGGCTTTACGGCTCTGGGTTCTAGCTCTTCTGAGCCTACAATTTCTTTCAGAATCTTTATTTTATATATTTTTTCTTCACAATATGCTGATGCGTCATATAGTGAAGTTTTTGGGAGATTTTGACGACAGCTCCAGATTGAAACCCAATTCACTCATTGGTCATACAAATTTCAATAAATAAATGTTACAAACGCATTTTAATATCACATAAAATCAGACTATTGCAATGCAATAACAACGGATCCACAACGAAAAAAACCGTCTATTTCTGAAAAGAAAGAGAAGGAATTACTGTGTTGACAGATTGAGCGAATTTTCACATTTTAGGCTTTTGATTGATGTTCACAATAATTAAAAATATCAGACCATGACAACCAATACGTCACAATTGCAGTTTTCATTCCGGTGACAATTGAGATACACTGAGATTATAATTAGGGCCGATCTTCATTATAATGCCGTTCACAGTTCGTTCTCGGTCCGATCTCGGTCTGATAAATTATTATCAAATAAATAATATGTGTGAGCATTCATACTATCCGTAACAGTCAAGTTTCGCTCGAATACCATTCCAATAATATAATAAATCAGATCGAGATCGGAACTAATACCCACAACTATACCTTTTTTTCCTCGTGGGGTAATTCTCATGGACACCTTTGGTTGCGGGGGCACCCAAAAGGTTATGCCGGACTCCTACCGGCTAAAACCCCACGGTGGTCTCCATCAGCGTGTAAGGCGGGTCCCGGGATCTCCGTTCGGAACGCAACCGGGTCCCTCTCTCGCTTTGCTTTATTGAAAGCACGTCCCGGGGGCAGTACATACTACCCCCAGCACCCTCGCAGTGCTATCACGATATTTTGGGACCACTTCCGAGTCATCGTCCTCAACGCCGTCTTAGGCCATAAAGGAGCCCTTGGGCACACAAGAATTTGGGGCCCTATTGGAAAGTAAAAAAAAGTGAATGACAAAAACATTTTTCTGCTATGATCATACATTTATTATAGTTAATTGGCAAAAGTAGACAAAATATTGTATAGCGTAAGCGAATAAGGTCGGTGCCTTTCGTCAATGGGGCTCCCTTGACGATAGGGGCCCTGGGCACGGGCCCCAAGTGCCCTTATGGTAAAGACGGTACCGATCGTCCTCCTCAGGGGTTACATTACTAGGCATTCGGGGCCTCCGCCCCAAATAAGCATTTGCAACCCCAGAGGCCCCGTTACTGGTAGGGGATCACCATCTTCAAGGGGAAGGCCGTGACGAGTGCCTTAACGGCGTCGTCTCCGAGTGGGATATGTCCTCCTACGATCCCGCTCAGTAGCCTCCTTCTGGACCATTACGGACTCACAGAAGGTGGCTACGGCCCTCCACGCTGAATCCTCGCTCAGCATCGCCGACACGACAGCCGGCTGGGAAAGGTTCCGACCAATTCGGCTTGCCGGGATTATCCGCTCCCGCAAGCGTATGGAACGCGGAATCCTGATCCAGCCCATCACAGTGAAAGCAGTTCGCCGTCGCTTCGCGTCCGATCTTACACAGATAATCACCGAAGCACCCGTTCCCAGTAATTATCTGTGTAAGTCTGTAGGTGAATCTTCCTACTCGTTGTCGGCTTCGAAAACCGGCAGGATAGCGCCAATGACGCGTTTCCGTGCATAGCGCTCCTCATTAAGTCGAGTTCGCCATGTCGCCAAAGCTTTGTATTGCTCCTGCCGTTTTAGAGACTCTAACGCCTCATCTGGCTCACTCTCACCTCCCTGACTGAGGATGTGGATTCGGTTGTCGAAGCCCTAGCGACTGTCCAGGTTGAACCCTAGGTACTTCATGTACCGCCCTACTCTGATTTCAGACACACCCACGTGGACGCACGAGTCGGGTGGTTCCGTGCTCTGAGGTAATTTGTGAAACCATAAGGCCTCGGTTTTATGAGGCGCTATATCTAGACACAACTCGTGGATTTTAGCAACGATGACTTCCGGCCCAAGGTCGGCGATCTCCTGGGTCCCCTCGAATGTGAGTCTGCTGGCAACCACCAGTGTGTCATCGGCATAGCACCGCCGACACGCAGAACCGCATCGTACGCGAGGTTTCAAAATAGCGGACCCAGCACCGAGCCCTGCGGAACCCCACGTTTTATCTCCCTCCGGATCTTTCTACCATCTTGCCCCATGTACAGAATGTACCTGTCGCACAAGTAGTCCCCGACTATGCCTTGCATGTAGGCAGGCACCTAGTAATGTGCTAGTGTCCTCCTGATTGCATCCCAGGGTGGAGAGTTAAAGGCGTTGACGATATCGAGACTTACCGCCAACGCCACACTACCCTGGGCTACTGCTTGTTCCGACAGGGAACGGACACGCATAACAGCATTTACGGTGGAACGCTCCCGTCGGAATCCAAATTGGCTGTCAGCCAAATCGGGACCGACGCGCGCCAGATGTCCGTTGAGCCGAGTGGCAACTATCCTTTCGAACAATTTACCAATCTCGTCCAACAGGCATATGGGACGGTACGCAAAGGGAGAATCGGCTGCCCTGCCTTCCTTCTTCAAGAAGACCAACCTTGCCTCTTTCGAAACTGTGGGGAACTTGGCACTCTGCAGGCAGCCGGTGAACAGCTGTCTAAGCCTGCCCCCAAGGCAGCCAGACTCAGCATTAGAGCCTGACCCAGAATTCCGTCAGGCCCCGGTGCGGTATTTCGGGCTCGCAAGTAGCTTACGGCTCGGTCTAGCTCCTCCACGGTCACCCCCATCTCATCATTCCACTCCCATGACGATGGTAGGTGACCTGAGGGACTTGACCGGTCCTCTTGGAAAAGTGTGCTGATCACTCTTCCCAGCAGGTCCGGATCGAGAGTTTCTGTCAAGGGGAGCGTCCAGGGCCGAAGTTTTCCAAGCACTATCTTGTACAGTTGACCCCAAGGATCTCTTAGAGGGCTAAGAGCTCTTTCCAGGACCGAGACCTGGCGTTAGATATGGCTATTTGTAATGCCTTTGTAGCCGCTCGTTATGCCCCGTAGAGTCTGGCTATCTCCTCTGGTAGAGCTCGCCTTCTCTTTCGGGCTCTAGTGTACTGGCGTCGACTCTGCAAGCAGATCGCGCGATGGTTTGCGATTTCTACCGACCACCAGTAGATCGCCCTGCACTTGGGACCACTGGTTCTGGGCATCGATACGTCGCATATTTGCGTCATCGTAGCCCGAAACCAGTTCGCTTCTTCTTCCGGATCGATTTGAACCTCTTCGCCTTTTTCCGGCCAGACCGCGACGATGGCGGCGGCTTCAAGCTTGTCTCGGTTGAGCCGCTTGGCGCACCAACGCCGCGATGGGCTGCTTTCTCGACGACAGGAATTACTGTTGAAGTGGCGAAGTGCGACATCGAACACGATGTGGCGGTGTTCCGACAATGTAACCACCTCCGTCGCAACTCGCCAGCCCGACATCACTCGCATTGCAGGAGGAGTTGCCCATGTGAGGTCCACTATGGACTCCCCCTGCCATCGCACACATGTACTCTCAGACCCCCGATTTAATGGTCGGAGGTCCAGACCAGCCGCTCACTCCATTAAAATCCTCCACAAAACTGGAGTTGCCCCAGGCCCTAATATGTATGTTAAAGTCTCCTAGGACGATCAACGGACGAGGTAAGCACCCGCGCACGCAATCCGCCGCCTTGGTGCACCTACAGGTACTCCTCGTAGTCGGCGAGGGTCCTGTTGGGAGAGACATAGCAGCCCACTATGGCCAGGCTGCCACACTGCACTGCAACAAAGCCCTGCCCCCTTTGCAGGAGGACGCAGGGTGCAGCACCATCACCAACCCCCTCCGGTAGATGCCTACGGAGCCCGATTTGTCACCGAACCAGCGTAGATGGTTGGAGACGGTATGGGGCTCTGTTATTACTGCAAGGGCAACCCGCCACTCCACAATAGTCTGCATAAGCAGATGTTGCGCATTGCGGCAGTGGTTCAGGTTACCCTGAAGGACTTTTAGGGGCGTGAATTTTAGGTCTCAGCAACTTCCATTACCGAGTCAGAGCTCGGTGCCGCAACATGTGCTGATGCAACCGTCCCGTTGGAGGGGCTGGGAGAGGTTTTACTCTTCCTAATACCCCTTTTCATTGGTTGAGCGCATTTTTCCCCAAACTATGGTTGGAGGTGCGCCCGAGGTCAGAGCAAACGGGACATTTAAGTGCCGACGCAGTACAGTGGTTTGCTCTATGACCTGGTTCGCCGCAGGCGTAGAAGCGGATGCTCCTGTCTGCCTCGTAAGGGCACTTATTTATTTATTTATTTATTTATTTATTTATACTTTTTTGTACACCACAATACAGAAACATCAATATAGTTAAAACTAATTAAAGTATGTACAATAGGCGGTCTTATCACTGAAAGTGATTTCTTCCAGACAACCTTTGCGTAGAGGAAAGATGCAAACAAAAGTTACAAATAGAGGGGGGCATACAAAATAATAATAATAAAAAATAAAAAAAATACAATAATATATACAGATAAAAGTAAGTGAAAGTTATATATAAAATATCATATAATAGATTAAATGAAAAGAGTAAGAGAAAGGTAAAGTAATTTATCTAATAGCGTTCCAAATAATACGATTTAACAAGAATTTTGAAAGAGTGAAGAGATTTAGCACGACGAATATGGAGAGGTAAGGAGTTCCACAATCGCACAGCGGTTACAGTGAAGGATTTCTTAAAAAAGGAAGAAGAGTGCAAAGGTGTAGAGAGAGAAAGATTGATGGATGATCGAAGGAACCGATTATGGGTAAGAGAAAGATACTGGAAGCGGTTTTTTAAATAAAGAGGAGTAGAAGGATTAAACAGCACACTATACAACGCGGAGAGAATGTGAGTATTCCTGCGAAGGCGGATCGGGAGCCATTTGAGCTGTTTGCGAAATTCGGAGATATGATCATATTTGCGAAGCCCAAATATAAATCTAATGCATAAATTTTGAATGCGCTCAAGCTTATTAAGCTGCTCCTCGGTAATGTCAAGATAGCAAATATCAGCATAGTCAAGGATAGGCAGAAGAAGAGACTGGGCGAGCGTAACTTTAGTTGCTGTGGGAAGGAAATTACGTAATCTACGTAAAGAGCTTAACGCAGCAAACATTCTTCTACTGACCTCATTAACCTGTGAGGTCCAAGACATACAGGAGTCAAGATACAACCCCAGGTTTTTAACCTTGTCACTGTAAGGGATTAGAGTGCAGTCTAGTATAATAGGGGGTAGGGAAGACCAGTCAATTTTGCCAATTAATCTAGAACTACCGATGACAATGACCTGAGTTTTCTTAGGATTAATCGTTAAACCATAACATTTACTCCAATTCGAAATACAAGTCAGATCGGCGTTAATAGTGTCAACTGCTTTAGATAGATCTTCAAGAGAGGACTGAGTATAGATTTGGAGATCCTCAGCATACAAGTGGTAGGAAGAGGACAAATTATGACTTATAGAGTTAATGAAAATTGCAAAAAGGAGAGGAGACAACACGCCACCTTGTGGTACACCAGCAGCTGTAGTAATCCAGGTGGAAAAAACCTCTTGCACCTGAATTCGCTGTCGGCGACCAAACAAGTAACTTCGAAACCAATCAACTACAGTTGGAGATATGTTGAGAGAGCGTAGGATGCTTAACAAGATATCAAAATCTACAGTATTAAATGCGTTACTAAAATCAAGCAACGTGAGAATAGTAAGCT
This sequence comes from Parnassius smintheus behrii, assembly GCA_036936625.1. Taxonomy (NCBI): domain Eukaryota; kingdom Metazoa; phylum Arthropoda; class Insecta; order Lepidoptera; family Papilionidae; genus Parnassius; species Parnassius smintheus. The sequence continues at coordinate 16,166,271 of JAUPFT010000013.1, forward strand.
TTTGTTTCTCCATACCATACCGAATATCATCAGTGATTTGTAAAAGTGCAGTAGTCGTACTATGGCCAGGACGGAAACCGGACTGCAAGGGATTTAAAAGATTGTGTTTTGAAAGATAGGTGCTTAATTGATTGTGCACAAGACGTTCTAGAACTTTGGAAAAGAAAGGCAAAATAGAGATAGGTCTATAATCGGAATAACTGGAGGGATTTGACTTTTTCGGAAGAGGAACTACAAATGCGTCTTTCCAAGCTGAAGGGAAAAAAGCTGAATTCAGTGATTTATTCAGGATAGACGTGATTATAGGTAAAAGGAGATCAATGAGAGGGATGACCATTTTCCGACTAATGCAGTCACTACCAATCGAATTTGAATGGATGGACATTATGGCTCTCTTAACACCACAACTGTTAAATTGACTAAAATTAAAAGCAGGGGTGTCCGGAGTGGGAGCTTTTGAAAGAGAATCTAAAGTATTATGTTTTGCTTTATCGTTAATGCAAGACGAAGATGAGAAATGCAAATTAAGTTGATTGAGATCAAGGTTATGGTATGTGAGATTTTGTCGTAATTTCCCAACTCCTAAGGACTTAAGAAATTTCCAGACCCTAGCAGGATCAGGATCTTGTACTGATTCATGGATATGGCGTCGTTGTGCTTTTCTACACAGATTGTTGCAACGATTCCGTACTAATCTATACTTCTCTCTATTCAAATCGCTAGGGACTGACTTGTATTTAGCTTTGGCACAATTTTTAATGTGGATGATTTTTTTTATATCATCGGTCAGCCAAGGAGAGGGAGGATGCTTTACACGCACTGGACGAACAGGAGCATGAACGTCGTAAAGCTGAATTAACAGAGAGTTGAACAAAGCAGCCTGTTCATCAACAGTAGACGCATTGATGACTACACTCCAATCAATCTTTACAGCGTCATTTAAAAGCTGCTCCAAATCCAAGTCACTAAAGTTACGCTGAAGTAGTATCCTTGACTTAGCTTTAGGGGGACGGATTTTGTACGACAAATATAAAAGGTCGTGATAGGAAAAAGAATCAGCAGCATGTTGCCCAAATTTAAGAACATGGTCAGGTAAAGACACAAACATTATGTCGAGAAGAGAAGGGGCACAGTTCGGGAAAAAGTGTGTGGCAGAAGTAGGAAGAAGTTTTAAATTTGCTGCTTCAATAATAGATTTAAGTTTTATTGATCTAGCGTTGTTTTTTAAAAGACAGGTATTAAAATCACCCATAATAATACTGTGACAATAGATAGGTGTAAGATTGTCAAGAATATTTTCTAACGTGGTGAAGTAGTCGACAGTGAGAGAGGGACTGTAAAAAACTCCAAGAAGTAATTTTGTATGACCAAGAAGAACTTCGATAAAGAGAAATTCAGCTTCGTTTCCAGTCTGCGAACCATTTGAAACTTGAATTACTGAAAAAGGTATATGTGAGCGCAGATAAATAGCAACACCACCACCACCCCGATCGGTACGGTCGTTACGAATCAAATGAAAACCTGGAAGCGAGTAGGAAGTTGATGGAAGACATGGTTTTAACCATGACTCCGAAACAAGGATAGCGTGTATGTTTTTGCTATTAAAACTTGACATCATGTCGGGGTAATGTAAGTGTAAAGTGCATTATTATTACACACACACACACACACACACACACACACACACGCACGCGTACGCACGCACGCGCACGCACGCACGCGCACGCACGCACGCGCACGCACGCGCGCGCACGCACGCGCGCGCACGCACCACGCACGCTAGCACACGCACGCACGCTAGCACACGCACGCACGCACACGCACGCACGCACACGCACGCACGCACACGCACGCACGCACACGCACGCACGCACACGCGCGCACGCACACGCGCGCACGCACACGCGCGCACGCACACGCGCGCACGCACACGCGCGCACGCACACGCGCGCACGCACACGCGCGCACGCACACGCGCGCACGCACACGCGCGCGCGCACACGCGCGCGCGCACACGCGCGCACGCACACGCGCGCACGCACACGCGCGCACGCACACGCGCGCACGCACACGCGCGCGCGCACACGCGCGCGCGCACACGCGCGCGCGCACACGCGCGCGCGCACACGCACACGCACACGCACGCGCACGCGCACGCGCACGCGCACGCGCACGCGCACGCGCACGCGCACGCGCACGCGCACGCGCACGCGCACGCGCACGCGCACGCGCACGCGCACGCGCACGCGCACGCGCACGCGCACGCGCACGCGCACGCGCACGCGCACGCGCACGCGCACGCGCACGCGCACGCGCACGCGCACGCGCACACGCACACGCACACGCACACGCACACGCACACGCACACGCACACGCACACGCACACGCACACGCACACGCACACGCACACGCACACGCACACGCACACGCACACGCACACGCACACGCACACGCACACGCACACGCACACGCACACGCACACGCACACGCACACGCACACGCACACGCACACGCACACGCACACGCACACGCACACGCACACGCACACGCACACGCACACGCACACGCACACGCACACGCACACGCACACGCACACGCACACGCACACGCACACGCACACGCACACGCACACGCACACGCACACGCACACGCACACGCACACGCACACGCACACGCACACGCACACGCACACGCACACGCACACGCACACGCACACGCACACGCACACGCACACGCACACGCACACGCACACGCACACGCACACGCACACGCACACGCACACGCACACGCACACGCACACGCACACGCACACGCACACGCACACGCACACGCACACGCACACGCACACGCACACGCACACGCACACGCACACGCACACGCACACGCACACGCACACGCACACGCACACGCACACGCACACGCACACGCACACGCACACGCACACGCACACGCACACGCACACGCACACGCACACGCACACGCACACGCACACGCACACGCACACGCACACGCACACGCACACGCACACTCACACGCACACGCACACGCACACGCACACGCACACGCACACGCACACTCACACGCGCACACACACACACACACACACACACACACACACACACACACACACACACACACACACACACACACACACACACACTCACACGCGCACACGCGCACACGCGCACACACGCGCACGCGCACACACGCGCACACACACACACACACACACACACACACACACACACACACACACACACACACACACACACACACACACACACACACACACACACACACACACACACACACACACACACACACACACACACACACACACACACACACACACACACACACACACACACACACACACACACACACACACACACACACACACACACACACACACACACACACACACACACACACACACACACACACACACACACACACACACACACACACACACACACACACACACACACACACACACACACACACACACACACACACACACACACACACACACACACACACACACACACACACACACACACACACACACACACACACACACACACACACACACACACACACACACACACACACACACACACACACACACACACACACACACACACACACACACACACACACACACACACACACACACACACACACACACACACACACACACACACACACACACACACACACACACACACACACACACACACACACACACACACACACACACACACACACACACACACACACACACACACACACACACACACACACACACACACACACACACACACACACACACACACACACACACACACACACACACACACACACACACACACACACACACACACACACACACACACACACACACACACACACACACACACACACACACACACACACACACACACACACACACACACACACACACACACACACACACACACACACACACACACACACACACACACACACACACACACACACACACACACACACACACACACACACACACACACACACACACACACACACACACACACACACACACACCACACACACACACACACACACACACACACACACACACACACACACACACACACACACACACACACACACACACACACACACACACACACACACACACACACACACACACACACACACACACACACACACACACACACACACACACACACACACACACACACACACACACACACACACACACACACACACACACACACACACACACACACACACACACACACACACACACACACACACACACACACACACACACACACACACACACACACACACACACACACACACACACACACACACACACACACACACACACACACACACACACACACACACACACACACACACACACACACACACACACACACACACACACACACACACACACACACACACACACACACACACACACACACACACACACACACACACACACACACACACACACACACACACACACACACACACACACACACACACACACACACACACACACACACACACACACACACACACACACACACACACACACACACACACACACACACACACACACACACACACACACACACACACACACACACACACACACACACACACACACACACACACACACACACACACACACACACACACACACACACACACACACACACACACACACACACACACACACACACACACACACACACACACACACACACACACACACACACACACACACACACACACACACACACACACACACACACACACACACACACACACACACACACACACACACACACACACACACACACACACACACACACACACACACACACACACACACACACACACACACACACACACACACACACACACACACACACACACACACACACACACACACACACACACACACACACACACACACACACACACACACACACACACACACACACACACACACACACACACACACACACACACACACACACACACACACACACACACACACACACACACACACACACACACACACACACACACACACACACACACACACACACACACACACACACACACACACACACACACACACACACACACACACACACACACACACACACACACACACACACACACACACACACACACACACACACACACACACACACACACACACACACACACACACACACACACACACACACACACACACACACACACACACACACACACACACACACACACACACACACACACACACACACACACACACACACACACACACACACACACACACACACACACACACACACACACACACACACACACACACACACACACACACACACACACACACACACACACACACACACACACACACACACACACACACACACACACACACACACACACACACACACACACACACACACACACACACACACACACACACACACACACACACACACACACACACACACACACACACACACACACACACACACACACACACACACACACACACACACACACACACACACACACACACACACACACACACACACACACACACACACACACACACACACACACACACACACACACACACACACACACACACACACACACACACACACACACACACACACACACACACACACACACACACACACACACACACACACACACACACACACACACACACACACACACACACACACACACACACACACACACACACACACACACACACACACACACACACACACACACACACACACACACACACACACACACACACACACACACACACACACACACACACACACACACACACACACACACACACACACACACACACACACACACACACACACACACACACACACACACACACACACACACACACACACACACACACACACACACACACACACACACACACACACACACACACACACACACACACACACACACACACACACACACACACACACACACACACACACACACACACACACACACACACACACACACACACACACACACACACACACACACACACACACACACACACACACACACACACACACACACACACACACACACACACACACACACACACACACACACACACACACACACACACACACACACACACACACACACACACACACACACACACACACACACACACACACATACCCTGTAGACCATCCCTGGGACTTCCACTTTCTTAATACTTTACAGGGTCTAGGGTCACGGGGGGGGACTTTCAATTGCCTTGCAAATCATCCTCTGTAGAAATCGCAGTACTTTGGCTAGGGGTTACGTTTTATCAGATCCGATATAATGGGTTGACTGGTAGAGAATGCCTCAAGGCATTAAGTCCGCCCTTTGTATTCTTTTGTTTAAGGATGCAATAAACAATAAAATAAATAAATATAATATGCTGGCAGGTAGTTTACTAATACACTAGTGTAGGTAGTTTACAAATAAATAATGGTTGGGACGATACTGAACTGACTTCACGGAGTGTCCCGTTACGCATTCACGCAAAGATGCGTAAAAAATCCACGTAAAACAGGTAAAATTAAAAGCAATAAAATTCTTAAGTTTCATTTAATTCCACGTGTAGTATTTGCGTAAATATAAGAAATCAATATATAGTTCGTGCCAAATCGATTGAGAAAAACGGACATTGACCTTTCGGTCGTTTAACCAGGGGCTACAAACCTTCAATATATAGGCACTTTTTATATGTAGTACTTTCTTTCTTTATAAAGATTTTTTTATTATTTTTTATAATGATTGATACAATATATATTTATTAATTATTATTAAACAGTTATGTAAAAGATCGCTGTTGAAGAAAAATCATCTGTTGTTATGAAGTTCTTTATTCATTTAACAACAAAAAGCATTAATTTATATCACATATAAAGATTCGAGTGATAACGACACCGAATAAGTACGTACTTATTCAAAAGATAAACCTTTATTTTCAATATTATATACGAACTTTATTTTATTCGGTGCATGCAAGCCGGCCCTAAAAAAGTGACGAATCTCTGGCTGCCATTGTCACGTTTCTTTTAGAACGAACTGACGTAACGCGCATTTTGTTTATCTTAAAGGGATGAATTTGCAAAAGCTCAATATGGTGATTACATTGCTTCAAATATTTTTTTATATGAAACTGTAATTAAATGAATTGCTGCGTTACTTGCCATAATTTGAAATATAAAATATAATACATTTTTCGCGATGTACCGTAAGATTTTACGATGTTTATAGGAACCACAGACAATATTATTTAAGAAACAAAAAAAAAAAACAAAACATATGTGCTAACCTAGAAGTGTGAATAATATCAATTGTAGGGGGTATTTTGTGAATTGTGACCCTCTACATATAATTGATATGTAGTATATTAATGTAGGTAGTATCTTCTACGTTACGGGATGTGGTAATTAAAACTGTGTCCGTTTCCGTAGAGAGCGTTTATTGTACTCAAAATACTTATGAATAAAAAATGTAATTATAGTGAACGTGTCGCGCGCGCAGGCGCGATATCAGCATTATTTTCTAAACTGTTGAAATATCATGTACTTGCTCGTACATCAATATTGTTATTACATCTAAATTGAGATTTTCTAAGTTACACCTTTTGACACTCAGCTCATATCTGAGGTCTTCGTCCGTTTTTCTCAATAGATTTGGCACGAACTATAGAATTTCATTTACAAAATTTCTGTCTACTTAAACGTAAAAATAATTTAAGAATTTATTTTATGATGCCAATCAATATTAATTGCGATCAATGATATGAATCAAATAGGTATAGAAAATAAACACCATGGCGTAAATTAATGGACGACAATGAAATTCATCATTGTTTGTTAAAACAAATTTAACTTTAATGATAAAAGAAAGTAAAGTGTAAAATATTTACATTTTACACTTTACATTCTTTCATAATTTCGCAATATTTTTCTTTCTTATATAATATAAGGTGACCCCAATAAAGCCTATGTCCTAATAAGGCCTATTTTTAATTAATCTAATTTTAATAATTCTAATTTCCTGCTTCACGATTTCAAATGGACGTCAATGTTTGTAGACGTGTGCGTGTATATTAACTAAGGCCCGGTTTACATTTTAAGAAGCGACAAGTGTGAGTGGCAAGTGAGAAGTGACAAGTGCGTATTTTATTCCCATTTAACACTGCCTTTCACACGCACTAAGCACTTGTCATTTGTCAGTTGCACTTGACACTCGCACTTGTCACTTCTCAAAATGTAAACGGAGCCTAACACCCACAAGCACAACAACTGGCCCGTGCGGCGAGCGTGTTAGAAACTGCAGTCGAAAACAACAACGACGCGGAGCATACGCTTGTTTTTATAAAATTTTGGCAGAGTAAACAGTAAGTGTTTACTCTGCCAAAATTTTATTTTATTTATATTTGTACACGGTGTGCTGTGTTTTGTCATTAGGATAATTATACGTGTAGCCATCTCCTCACGTAATTGAAAACGCTGTAATATCGGTGTATTCCATATAATTGTTGTTTTGTTTACCCATTTGCAATGCCCTAATAAAGCCTACAAAAATGTATAGGCCTTATAACGGCAAAGGTACAGGCTTTATTAGGACAATATTTTATGTCAGTTAGAAAAGTATCACACTAAAATAGTAAAGTTAAAGCGACAGTAGCCTAATAGCAGGGCCCGAACCGCGAACTCAAAAAGGTCGTGGGTTCGAATCAGCCATTCGACTACTGGCGTGAACCACTCGTAACACAAGCAATTTAAGCTTACCACGAGTGGTTAAGGGGAGTTTTAGTAATGTTTATGGCATTGTTAATATTCTTATTAAAAAAGAAAAAAAAGAACAAATATAATGTAATATAAAATAACCCTTGTTTTCAGTAACATCATGGAAAACCTACCACAAGGAAAAAAGGGCTCAATGGACTTCGCAAAAGATGGAAAACGCCGTTAAAATGATTGAAAGAAGCTGGACTTGTCAGAGAGAGAGTCATACGTATGGCTGATGTTGGAGTGCGGTTGACCACAAAGATGTTGCGCGTACAGGCTTTTTCATTTCCGTAAAATTAAAAAAATCCAAACACTTTCAATGTTGCCAAAAACACCGCGGGGAAGAAATAGTTGAGGTTATTTCTCAAACGACACCCTGAATTAGCCCATCGTAAAGCACAGATGACGAATCCAGCTCGTGTTCAAAAATTAAATAAAGATATTGTTAGTGGTCACTATTCCAAATATAAAAGTTTGCTAGATAGACTTGAAATTGAACATAAACCTGAAAGCATTTACAACATCGATGAAAAAAATTGTCGTACTGATTGACACAGCTTTGCACCATCAGCAGTAGGTTCTGACAGCCAAAAGGGAGAAAAGAGTTCATCAAATAGCGAATGAGCATGCTGAAAGTGTGAATGTGGTAGGCTACGGAAATGCTATTGGATCAGCTATTCCGCCAATGATTTTGTTCAAAGGCAAGAGACTAAAACCAGAATTCCAAGACAATTTACCTCCCGGCACTCCGGTGAAGATGACGACAAAAGGAAGTATGATGACAGAGACTTTCATAGAGTTTATTAATCATTTGCATAAATACAGAATATCGGGACCATGTCTCCTCATATTTGATGGTGCAAAATGCCACCTGGACTTACTATTGTTGAAGAAGCTGAGAAATGTGCCATTACTTTATATTGTCTTCCGTCAAATACCACGCACGAGTTACAGCCCATGGATAAATCTGTTTGTTGTTCTTTTGAGTACCATTGGGACCTAGAGTTGATTAAACACGTCATTCAGTATCCCGAACGAACCCTTAACAAGACAAGCTTCAATGTCATTCTCTCACAAGTATTGCCGAAATGTGAAATGTATGACTATTAGCAATATCTCGAATGGGTTTCGCATTACAGGGTCCATATAACCTATACCTATACACATATAATCCATATAACCCAGGTGCTATTCTTGAAGAGGCGTTTGCCCCCTCTGCGTTGTCTTATCTGATGAATCGGGGGAACAAGAGATTTCAACTGCAAATGTGGAAGATTCAGATGGGTCAGGCACAGATACAGAGAATTTGCCACTGTACTTGCTCTCAAAAAACATTCCGAATGCTGGAACTCAATAGAAGATAGACAATTAATCAACCACGTGTGAGATTCATGAATTTTTACCAACTCCTAAGTTTAAGGTTGTAGAGAGTGCTACACGCAATAAGTCTCTGAATTATAGGGCTTAGGAGGTAATGAAAGATTTGTTTGGTGACAGTGCTATGAATTCCACATCACAGATTACTGTACCATCTTCAAGAGTAGAAAATGTTCCTGATACTTCATCTATGATAAAGATTGACATAAAGACACCAAAATCAGCGTCAATTACTGGCTGTACATCTACACAAGCTGCAGTTGCTGCAATGCAAAAGCGAAACTCAGTAAAGACAGCTTCTTTGACAGCAGAAAGCTTACGGGATCTAAACCAAAACGTCACGATAGTAAACCTTCTTGGTACTGTCCATCTTGTAAAGAAGATCGAGTTGATGACACGCGACAATGTCTTACTTGGTGCATTTGGTATCATGGGTGTGTGATGGATAAAATATTTCACTGTTCAAGAGATTGTTTAAAAAAGATGAAAAAGGCAGATTAATATGGTACTTTTACGTGATGAGAAACTCGTTAAATCTGATCTAAAATGATCAAAAGTAATTAATGGGATCTCATTAGATTTAATATAAGTATTGACAACGTTATGTATTCAATAAGAAGTTGAACGTTTATTTGTTTTTATTAAGGCTTTATTAAGACACAGGATTTCTAATAAGGCCAAAGTGACATTTTAGTTATTTTTGTGTTCACAAAAGCGTGATTTTTGTTTCTAAAGCAATTTTGTTTCATTTATTACAAAGTTTAATAAATAAATATAAGCATTTCAAATTACCAGTGCATTTTTATTATAAACCCGCTCGTTATATAATAAAAAATTAAGGTAGGCCTTATTTGGGTCACCCACCTTACATTAGAAGATACACTGTATATAAAAACTTGTAGGTGTATAAGTATAGACATAAGATATTAATGCAATTATGAAAAACTTATTTATTCACGTGTTTCTCTAACATATTACATCTATGCCAAATATCAATCACCTACGTCCAACAATCGTTCTTGAGAATTAAAAAAAAATTTGACAAACAGACATAGAGACACAGACACAGAGGTGACTCTGATAGTGATCGAATTTTGCTAAATATTACACGGACGATTGCTGTTTTAACCAATCGTCGATTGGTTAAAACAGCAAACGCAACGCAACGCGCGCAACAGCGCGCCATAATTAATGCCTTCAATCATTAGTTACCACTAGCGGCCTCTAGTATCGATTAGTAGAACTAGGAGAGTTGAGATCCTTCTAGAGATTTCTATGCCAGAACTTTCTACATGTGGTTAGTCAGGACCGCTTTACACTCGAACATTCTAGATTTTTCAGTAGAAAAGGCCCTACATAAGGCCGGTATCAACCGCAACCCGAGTCAGTTTTGAATTGGCGATACAAGAGAATACTTCCAAGCGATATAACCGCGAACGAAAGTGATCAATAGTACAACTAAGTTTTATTATTAGTTTTTTTTAAAGTTGTAATTGGTATTCGGTAATTAAAGTATCAATTTTGGTAATTCAATCGGCAGTTTTTATTGTCACGTACCCCAAGCTCGTAACAGTATTTCCAGATATCCGATTTATTAAAGTGATCTGAACATATAACCGAATTCTCAGCTGGCTTATAAAAGTCATCTCTTCTTTCTCTGGCGACTATCGAGATTCATTCTGCACACTTGAACGGATTGCTAGGAAAGCTAAAATAAACAAAAGCTAAGTATCTGATGAAATTACACAAACAGAGACAAAAGTAGTAACTGCCATTATTTAAAGTTTTGGTAACAAATTATTAAAAATTATTACAATATACGCGTGTTTTGACCAACCTTGGCAAAATATTTGTAGGGGTGGTTTAAAATCGGTAATTTTGTTTAAAATATGATATTATTTGTTAGTTTAGACTTTAGAGCTTAAAATATAACATTAAAATTTTTTAACGTTAAATTGCTTTTTCGGGCATTATTCTTGCAACTTTTAAATATGTACACATTACGGCATTGTGAAAGTTGTTCATGTTGGCTGTTTCAGGTGAACTAAACGAAACAAGAGCTCACGTCTCAAGTGCGCTCTTATTTACGGAGACGTATTTTTTGCTATCTAGTTGGTATTGTTGATCGAATACCTCAGTGGTTTGCTCTTTAATTGTTTGCACATTTTTAACTCTTTTTTAATTTTATACTTTTACGATTATCTGTGGTTAGGTTTAATTATTTTTAATCTAATTAATAAAAAAATATACATAATTATAGAAAGAAACATTAAACTTTACATTTTTAGAACAAATTATCTTCCCCGCTATGAAATCTGACAAATATCACACCTCATTTTTAGGGTTCCATACCCAAATGGTAACCAACGGGACCCTATAACTAAGCCTCCGCTGTTCGTCCGTCTATCCGTCTGTGTGTCAGCGAGCTGTATCTCATGATCGGTAACAGGTAGACAAATGATATTTTCACAGAATGTGTATTTTCGTTACCGCTATAACAACAAATAATAAAAATAAATTAAAAAACCAAGGGGGCTATCCTACTAGAAACGTGTTATTACCACGGTATGGAACCCTTCATGCGCGAGTCCGACTTCCAGTTGGGAAGACTCGTGCGGACCGCCGTAGCGAACGGACGCGCGCAGCAGATAGCTCCCGAGAGCCGATTCGCGCACGACCCACGCACTGCGTGTGGTATCTTGAAATTTTGTGCGGTTCTTAAAACAATCCACATTGGAACGAGACTTGAAGTGAATAGAAAGTGAAAAATCGTGAACTGTGAGGACCCCGGGGGGAGCAACCCCTGGGATTCACCAGAAGAAGTGAGACAGGCAACACCCAACAGAATTAGTGAATCAAGAGTAATAGGAAACATGCTCTCGAAAAACAACAGTGAAAGTTCACACAACTTTAATGATATGGACACGGATCTACTTAGTCTAGACACGGACAGTAAACAAGTGAAAGACAAAGTGAAAAAAGTGCGCGCGCGCCGTCGAGGCCGGCCAACCAAGGAAACGCAATCCTGGACATAGCCGTAATAACACACCAACAGATCGAGGCACGAGCCAAGCAGTTAGAAGGCGTCGGATCAGACCATCTACCATGGCTACTCACTCTAAAAATCGAACACAACATAGAGGAAAACAAATCTCGCAACACAAGGAGGATATGCGAGGACGAGGGGGCGATGGAAGCATATCAACAAATCATGTGGGAAGGCTTCCGCTACCTACACAGGGAAATAATCACGGAGGAAGACTGCGAAAGATACGTCGAAACCATGGAGAAATCCATTACAACAGCCCTCGACAAACACGCACCTTTCAGAACAACAACGAGACGAGAACATCTACCACCGGAAATAAATGAAAATATAGACTTCAGAAACAAGCTGAAACAAATTAAATGGCAGGCAAGGCACTGCAGCCCCAACCTACAACGAGAGGCACGTGCCCTTACAACAAAGCCAAAAAAGAAGCAGACCAAGCACTGAGAGAATATACCGAGAAGGGCTGGCTGGATAAGATCCAGGATCCGAATGACAATAGGTCGCAAATGTGGCGCATCCAACGCAACATGAAGAAACCAATCATGAAACTACCAAACATAACGGGCTGCAAAACGGAAAAAGATACGATCGACTCACTGACTGAGGCAGCAATAGTAAAAGAGGCAGTAATTGCGACGGAAGACGAGGGCACAGAGAAAACGACCCCGTTCCAGCCACTCGCCCCAACATCAAAACACGAAGTCAAATTAGCACTGAGCATGTTCAAAAACAAAAAGCCTCCCGGGCCAGATGGAATCAAGGCAGACGCCCTCAAACTCGGGGAAGAAGTCTTCACCGAGGAATTTGTGCCTCTCGCTAACTTTATATTGTCCACAGGCTACTTCCCTAAGAGATGGAAAACCGGCGTGTGCATCTTCCTGCACAAAGCTGGCAAAGATCATCGCCAGGCACTATTGTACCGCCCGATTACAATGCTCAACATAATGGGAAAACTGTGCAAGCGACTGATCCTGAGACGACTCACCGCCACGGCGGACCGGCTGCAAACACCGTTCCAACACGGCTTCACAAGGGCCAGAGGCACAGCGACCCAGATCCTTTGCACCGGTAAAATAATCACAGATGCCCTGGCCAACGGCAACAGCGTCTCCATGATATCAACAGATCTCTCGAAATCCTTTGACTCGATTAACCACAAAGGCTTGATCAAAAAGCTAAAAGACAAAGACGTACCCACTAACATCACAAAAATTATAGAAAACTACCTTGCAGGCAGACAACTGAAAGGCAGGTTTAGAACAACTGAAACAGAGGAGAAACCTACACTCCATGGCGTGCCTCAAGGATCGACCCTGGGAGCGGTGATTTTCAACCTGTATGTCCATGACATCTCATGGACATACATGAGAGAATTAAGGGGCTGAAACAGAGGAGAAACCCAGACCATGCAACCATGCGATCGGAATGGGCAGCAGAAACCATTATTAACTACAGTACGAGATGGGGGCTCAAATGCAACATAGAGAAAACCGAGTGCATTATGTTCTCAAAGAAAAGTAAATACCGCCCAGCGGTAAAATTAAAACAACAGATGCTACCATACCAAAACCAGATCAAATACCTCAGCGTGGTCTTCGATGAACGCATGAGAATGAATCAACACACCGAAAAGGTAGTGAAGAAACTGAAACGGGTCAGAGGAGCCCTTGGCCCGATAATTGGATACTACGCAAAAACAGATCTAGAAACCAAACTGGCCATAATACAGGCCTGCATTCTGCCACTGCTGGACTAAGGAGTGGTCCAACTGCTATCGAGGTACAGCGCGATGAACCTGAGTAAAATCGAAAGACAATACAGAATGGCACTCAAGAGTGCTGCCCAACTACCGAAAAGAATATCCACAGAGGCGCTATGGGAGATGGCTGACATAGAAACCTGGCACCTGGAGGACATAAATCAGAAGATGTTGGACAACATTGCCCAGCTGGAAATAGAAGACCTAGAATCCCCCGGGGACGCCTACCTGGCGCACGGAGAATTCAATCCCCTCAGGACCAATCATAGAATAGGTGAAATTGTATATGATCCCATAAAGAAAAATTACAAGCGATGGCCCACGGGTAACACGGGAGCCCCGCGCCCTCTTAGGATAAGGTAATTAAGGCTAGCAAATAAGTACACAAAAACAAATAAAATATATAATAATTTTATTTTATAAACTTTATTATGAATAAGCAAAACACAGCAAACACAGATCCACCTAGGACATAAGTTAGCTGACTCACCCTCGCATGGTTCACCGGCCGTGAGGATGCAAATGCAAATACACAAGTAGGCAAATAAATAATTTCTGATTCTGATTCCACTTCGCTGATTTTTAAGTTACAAAGAAAGCCCTGGTGGCAGATAAAAGTTGTGAATTACCTCAATGACCTCATTCATCAAACTACTAAGGCAGAAAAAAAGCTAGTATATATAAAAAACCACAAAACTTTATTATTTTTGTAGTACTTATAATTAAACTTAACAGCTTTAAATACTTAGTTGACAAATTTGTCTTGCTGGCCTTACCCTACTATACATATTTATATTAAACAAAAACCAGTTCCAATTCAGGTTAAACAGTGAATCATTGTTTAAGGTTTCTCTTGACTGCTTCTGCAAACATTTCAGCTCCTTTTCTATTCTCCTCATAACCAGGTAAGTTAGCACAGTTTTTTAGCCAAGACTGGATATTTGGAAAAGATGATATGTCCCAACCAAATGCCTGAAATGATATAAATGCAACTGTGACATATATATTCCTATCAAATTGAGTGTATACCTACAATGTCAATGTCCAGATTATAGTTAATGCATTGCTACTTTAATTAACAAAATCAAAAGAGTTTTTCGCTTTTTATATTGCTTCTTAAAAGCATAGCAAAAAATAATTATTTTTAAAGTCAAAATAAAACATTTAGCCTAAAGACTGTATGTATAAAAAAAGATAAAATACAACTGTTCAAATATCTATTTAAAATAATTTAAAAATTAATCATCTGCATTAATATTGTACATTGTTTTCCTTGTATCTTATTCAATTATCTTACCATTATAAAATATTGGACATGTAATGGCAGCATAGAGAAAATTATAATTGTGAATTTTTAATAGCCATGAAAATACTTGTACCTTGTACTCATTTTAAGTTTTGATGTTACTAGTAAAAACAAAACCATACATTCATGTAAACCTACCAATATTCCTGATAATGAAGCAAAGATAGTTGTATCTGCAATTGTTACACTGTCGCCAGCCACCCAATTATTGCCCTCTAAAAACTTGTCTAGGATGGCCAACGATGCATTGAAGTCTTCTTTCAAGTTTTCTTTAATTTCTGTCACACCATTATATATTATTGGATACTGAAAAATTGTTAAAATTTTACAACTTTCGCAAAAGTAACAGGAAATTATAAGCATTTAATAAATCAAAAAGATCGTACATAAATAGATTTCATTTTTACAGTTAAGTTAGAACTATCAAAATACAAGCGCTGATTAACTATGGCACGTTGTTTGATATCCTTAGGATAAATTGAGTCATCTTTGCCATATTTTTCAGCCAAATAACATGCTATTGCTCGACTCTCCCAAAGAATGAAACCATCATCATCAAGGGTTGGAATACAATGCTGTGGGTTTATTTTCATATAACTTTCACTGTATTGTTCTTTTTTGGTCAAATCCACTATTTCTAATTGAACTGGGACTCCAATTAATCGTGCTGCTAAGAGAGCTATTCTTGCTGCACCACTTGCAGGATAATAATAAAGTTTGACTGTCGACATTATGAAATTTAAGCTACTAAACACTACCTAGTGTTTTTGGAGAAGTGCATAAAATTCAATAAAAGCAACAAAAATAATACAGCTCCACAAAGCTTCTCGAAATGTTCAAATTGATAACATTACTTGCTTATCTATAAGATAGGAGTACACTAATTTCTTGATTTAACGTTTTACGTTTGATGTGTGCAGTGTTGCCAGATGACTTGAACCTTTTATCTGTATTAGAAACTGCTAAAATCTGTATAATATAATAAAACAAAATAGAATAATTGATCATCATCATCATTGCTTCTTTTTAAAAACAAGGAATAACTACTAACATGATAATGCGATAAAGTTTGATTACTTATCGTTATTAAATAAAAATATTTTTTTATAGAATAAGAGTGACAAACGAGCACACAGTACACAGATGGTAAGTGGATGCTGTGGCCCATAGACATCTACATTTATCCTCGCTTAAGAATCAAAACGCAGATGCGTTGTCACACCTGAGAACTAAGATGGAATGCCTCGTTTCCAGTAAAAAAGGGTCTCCGGATTTCTACACTCTCCATGCGAAGCACAGCAGTATTAAGCTGGTATTTTACGCTGGTATTCTGTGAGAGCGTGGTCCTTCCCCGATCGAGCTGACTCATTCGTGCTGCAACCGTAATATAGCTGCAGCGTGGCTCTACCAAGTACAAAATATACACTAAATTTTTTATATGACAAAATTGAAAACATTAATTTAAGGCGACACCGTGAAAAAATGCACCTTCTTTCATCGAATAGTATAGGACTATGACACCACTAACGAAAGAGGAATTTTGATGTAGGTAAATTCATGTCTTTATCTTGAATTTGATTGCTCAAAAACACGATTGTATAATTTTAACTCGATCATAATTATTTGCGAAAACACCTCTAAAAAATCACTATAGTTGAAATTACAATGAAATCATTTGATCTATATGCTTGGGAATCACTCAAATATATTCATAACATCAATATTCGTAATTTACTTGCTCGTTATTTTGATAACTTAAATAAATATTTTTTTAATAAATATTTTAAGATTCTGACAATTTCTAAGCGCTTTTAATCATCGCGGGCGCTACGCAATTTTAGACCTTATGACGGCGTTTCTTCAAGTTTTTATAGAAACTATGTATTCACTCGGATCAGTACGGCGATAGCGTTTTCGATGTGTCATCTTAAGCAAACAACGTATTAAAACTCAAACATTTGCAACAAACGAACATATTACTTTATTATTTTCAGTCATACATATTTTATAATACATTTGTAATTTTGTCGTACTAACTATGTTGTGAAAAAATAAATTAACCATAAAGAATAGAATTATGCAATGATGCGGGTTACGCGGTATCTGGTCACTTATTTTGCTTCGTTCTATTTTAAGTTGAATATTATGGTAAGCCATTCAATAGAGTTGGAAAACTCTGTATAAAAATCTGTATCCGGTGCTAATCTGTATCATACACCGAAAATCTGTATAAATACGGGGAAATCTGTATATATGGCAACACTGGTTTTGTGCATACTGAACGGAACATAGGTATGTTTTGTTTCTCGGACTTGAACACAGGATACCAATGAATGAAAATTTACAATTTGTATTCTTTGATTAGTATATACTTGTACTTGTCAACATATAATCAAATTTGTCAAGATAGAGACTGAGTGTTATGCTCATAGAGGAAAGTAATACACGAGGGCGGCACTGAAAATTTCGGGAATCAAGGAAGTGACACAACATTACCATTAAAAAAGGAATTTATTGCTTTTCGAAGTATTCTCCGCGAAATTTGACACGTTTTCCCATACGATGGAACCAATCATTGAAGCAACCATTCCATTCGGAAGTTGGTGTCTCAAAAATAGCCGTTTTGTAGGCGTCCACCGCTTCTTCAGGTGATGAAAATCTCTGTCCACGCAATTTATTCTTTATTTTAGGGAAAGTATAGAAATTATTAGGGCTTAGGTCGGGGCTGTACGGCGGATGATCTAATAATTCTATGTTTTCTTGCTCTAAAAACTGTTTTATTCTGTGTGTGCATTGTCGTGATGGAGGATGATGCGGCGGTTGCAGTTCTCTTTACGGAGTTCAGAAACGACCTGTGGCAAACAAATGCTAGCATACCATTCTGCATTAACCGTTCTTTGTCCCTCCAGAGGAATAGTTGTAACATAGCCAGTTTTGGAGACAAACGTGGCCACCATTTTTTTTGCAACACTCCGTGAACAAACAATTTTTGTTGGCTTTCACTCATTTTCGAACACCCAAACTCGTGACTGGTTTTTTCTTTCGGGTTCGTACGCGTATATCCAGGATTCGTCAACTGGTACGATGTTGTATACAGCATTTGAGGATCCAGCGTGGAATCTTTCGAGAGTTCTGACGCACCAAGTAACGCGAGCCGCTTTTTGCTCTTCACAAAGCGAATGCGGTATCCATCGGGAAAATAACTTTTTACACCTAATTGTCCATGCAAGATTATATTTGTATTTGACTCATGCCAATGTCTACAGTTGCCTGAATTTCGTGGTATGTCACATGTCGATCTTCCTCAATCGGCTTACGCACAGTATCAACATTTTCTTGGGTGACTGCAGTGTTTGGACGACTTTGACGGGGATCATCACTGAGCTTGACACGTCCACGTTGAAATTCAGCAAACCAGCGATAAATTGCGGTTTTGGATGCGGCTTCATCACCAAATGCAGAAATCATCCGGTCAGCACACTTCTTTGTGTTAAACCACTTCGAAAGTCATAATAAATCATCGCTCTTGAATTTTCTCGAGTCAATTCCATTTTCTCAACAACTAAACAAGTTTGACAAAACCTTGTGACAAGACCGAGAACCTTTTTTAAATACATAAATGGTATTCGATTTTTAAAACCAACCAACCAACAGTGGAAATATTCCATTCCCGCTACTTTTAGTGCAGCCTAGGTATCGGGTAGTTGCGCTGCAATAAGTCACACCAACATATGATAATTTGACAATAAAACGTATATATATAGCTTTAAAGCTATGTTTATGAAAATAACAATAGTTTTTGTTTCATTCAAATTGGTGCAGAAATACGAAAGTTATAACATTTAGAAGTTTCGCTCTCTTTCAAATTTTCTCCCCACTCGTTCACTGTGACGTGACGTCACAATTCGACAGAGACCACATAAATCTAAATACCTTATTATTTTCATTTCTGTGACAGAGATAGAGCTGTTCAAACTACTAACCGTACCCTCGGAAGTATACGGTTACCGTCGTTTACCTGCATATTATAAAGTAACGCGGGTCATGGGTAGCCCCCCCTGCTCTTCCCTGTTTAGTTTGTGAAGTGTATAGTTTGTGAGTAATAATTTTTTTTAATTAAAACCTCACTTTTTTATACGGGAATATTGACACAAAGTTACTTCTGAAACGGCCGTACGGTGATGGGAGGGGGTCATGAGAATCCACCTACCCATCCCCCGTTGCGGAAATGTATAGTTTACGAGTAACAATTTTTTTTATAAAATCATAATTCATAACCTCACTTTTTTATACAGGAATATTGACGCAAAGTTACTTCTGCAACGGCTTCGGCACTGCGGGAAGTGCAGCCCCTTCACCCTTGCGTAGCAGTCAGTAGTCCCTCCGTGTCTACGGCTTTACAAAAACGCTCTAGGAGTAGGGCAGACAAGACTACGTGAAGTCGGGGTGTGCTAATTCGGTTTTAGAACCGATTCGACTAACCTTATCTATAAAGTCTGGTTGCTCTAAACTCTCATCATCATCATCATTACAGCCCTTCACAAGTCCACTGCTGAACATAGGCCTCCCCCAAGTAATGCCACAAAGCACGGTCCTGAGCCACCTGCATCCATCGACTTCCTGCATATCTTACCAGGTCGTCACTCCATCTAGTGGGGGGTCGCCCTACACTACGCCTACCGGTACGAGGCTGCCACTCGAGAACCTTTCTTCCACATCGGTTATCGGTTCTTCGAGCCATATGGCCGGCCCATTGCCACTTCAGCTTACTAATCCGTTGGGCTATGTCGGTCACTCTGGTTCTACTGCGGATATCCTCATTTCTGAGTCTATCACGCAGAGAAACTCCGAGCATAGCCCTCTCCATAGCTCGCTGAGCGATCTTGAGCATCCTCATACGGCCAGCAGTGAAGGACCACGTCTCAGATCCGTAAGTCATCACTGGCAACACGCACTGGTTGTACAATCTAGTTTTTAGAGATTGAGGTATAGCTGACGAGAAGATATGTCGTAATTTCCCGAACGCTGCCCAGCCGAGTTGAATCCGTCGATTGACCTCTCGGTCGAAGTTGGACTTACCTAGTCGGACTATTTGTCCCAGGTAAACGTACTCGTCAACAACTTCGAGCATAGTGCTCCCAACAACTACCGGCATAGGTGTGACATGGACATTAAACATGATCTTTGTTTTGTCCATGTTCATCTTAAGACCTATCCGTTGGGAGGCACTATTGAGGTCATTGAGCATAGTGCTTAAGTCCTCCAGCGATTCTGCCATAAGGACTATATCGTCGGCAAATCGAAGGTGAGTGATGTACTCGCCATTGATGTTAATATCGTATCCTTTCCAGTCCAGTAGCTTGAAAACGTCTTCCAAAGCAGCGGTGAAGAGTTTCGGGGATATAACGTCACCCTGTCTTACACCTCTCTGCAGTTGGATAGGTTTCGAGCTCTGGTTCTGTACTCGGATAGCCATCGTAGCCCTACTGTACAAACACTTCAGTACTTCGATATACCGACAGTCAACTTGGCACCGCTGAAGGGACTGCAGCACCGCCCAAATTTCGACGGAATCAAAGGCTTTCTCATAGTCCACATACGCCAGGCAAAGTGGCAAATTGTACTCTTCAGTCTTCTGTACAATCTGCCGCAGGGTATGTATGTGGTCTATGGTACTGAAGCCTTTTCGGAAACCGGCTTGTTCGGGAGGCTGGAACTCGTCGAGTCTGCGTGCGAGACGATTCGTAATGACTCTCGAAAACAGCACGTAGACGCGGCTCAGAAGGGAAATCGGTCTGTAGTTCTTCAAGAGAGCGTTGTCGCCTTTCTTAAAGAACAAGACCACCGCACTTCTGCTCCACGCCTCTGGAGTAGTGCCACCATGGAGGACGGAGTTGAAGAGCTTCTGAAGGACTTCAAGTACCGGTGTTCCACCCGCTTTCAGAAGCTCCGCTGTAATTCCATCCTCGCCTGGGGCCCTGCCGTTTTTAAGGTGCTGGAGAGCCATTCTAATCTCGCTTAGACTGACGTCCGGGATATCATCGGAATAGTGTCGGATAAGACTTGCTCTTGGATCGTTACTCACACTTGCGTGTGGCTCCAACGATGATGTGTACAGCTGCCCATAGAACCTCTCAATCTCACTCAAAATCTCAGGTGTCCCGGAAACGATGCTGCCACACTCAGTCTTCAGCTTTGACAGTTGGCTCTTACGGGCAGACAGATCTCTGGCAAAGACTTTGGAGCCCTGGTTCCGCTCGATCGCTTCTTTAATACGAGCAGTATTAAAGTTGCGTAAGTCTCGCCGCATGCATTTGGAGATCTGTCTGTTCAGTTGCCTGTATGCTGTCAAATCTGTTGACGATTGCAGCCTCATCTCCCGTCTAACAGCCATGAGATTAAGAGTGTGATCGGAGAGTTTTTGTGTTCTTCTGCGGCGGGTCTTGCAGAACTTAGCTCCGACCGCATGGACAGTTTCCACGAGCTTGTCATTCATATCGTCCACCGCATTGCAATCTTGTAGGCACTGAAAGCGGTTGTGTAACTCGAGCTGAAAGTTTTCGGGATTCTGGATTAGAGCACGAGGGGGACGGAGCGTTGACTTCATTAGACGAGACCTCTCCAACTTAACGTTTAGGTTCAGTGTGCCTCTAACCATTCGGTGATCGCTGTCAGTTTTCACCCTTGCGATCACTGAGACATCACTGAACAGCTGGCGTCTGGTCGTCATAATGAAGTCTATCTCATTTTTTGTCGAACCGTAGGGGCTCGACCAGGTCCACTTCCTGTGGGGCCGCTTCTGGAAGAAAGAGTTCATCATAAAGAGTCCCTCTTTCTCCATAAAGTCGGCCAGCTGCTGGCCCCTTCGGTTCCGTTGCCCTACTCCAAATTTCCCTAACTTCAGCTCACCGCTTTCTCTTGTGCCTAGTTTTGCGTTGAAGTCTCCCATCAACACCGTGTAGTGGGTTCTGGAGGAATGCATGGCTTTGGAAATATCCCCATACATTTCCTCCACCTCCTCATCGGGATGTGCCGAGGTTGGTGCGTAAACCTGTATGACCTTCAGCGAATACCGTTTGGTGATTCTGAGTATCAGGTACGCGACCCTCGTCGACACACTCCCAATCTTTACAATGTTGTTGACGAGAGACTTGTGGACGATAAATCCGACACCTCCTTGGGACAGATGGTCGCCCTCCCGGTGATAGAACAAGTTGCCGGATTCGAGAATCACCGTGTCCTCCCCCTCTCTTCGGACCTCGGATAATCCTATAATACTCCAGCGCAACTTGTCTATCTCTTCTTCCAGCTCCAGGATCTTCTCGTCAGTCCTCAGTGTGCGTGCGTTAAATGTTGCCAGGTCGAGTCGTCGTAGGTGGCAACCGAACCTCCACCGGAGATTCTTAGCACCCCCTGCTCTAAACTCTGCTATAAATGAAATAATGTAATGTGAATTGTTATAATTTTGTTTTCTGAAAAACCTCTTGACTGCTCTCCACTGCGACTCAATTTGTTGTATATAAGTCCCGTCTCCAGCTGCAAATGGATTGTCTGAGTCCCGAGGTCCGAGTGGTTAACTTTTTTTATGAGTGTATCTGTGTTAAAAAAAACAAATTGACATCAGAGACATTTTCGTTATTGCAATTTTTAGTAAAAATTATTTTTATCGTTATTAATTCAAAAGGCGTTTCCGAAATCCAAAAACAATGTAAATGGTTCAAGCTTAAACCTTACAATCCTTCTAAATTGAAAACAAAATAAAAAAATCAAGTACCGGACATCTACTTCATAATACGAGAACAAATTGACATATTCGCGTTTCGTTATTCGGTTTAAAGAACTTTATTTCTCATTAAGACAATAAGTCACTTACATGAAAACAATAACATCTATATTATAATTCTAGTGCGTGTGGGTAGTAAAAAATAAATAAAAATTATACCGGTTGATCGTTAACCAAGAAGCGAGTTCATTGTGCTGTTATCAGCTATAAGGCGGTGGTCCAAGTATAATTTTAATGCATAGTTTTATCATTATAAATATATTCAAATAATCTTCTTTTAAAAATATTGATTGAAGTCGCTTCTTTCACATGTTTTGGAAGTTGATTGTATAACTGTGCTCCCCCAAATGTTATGTTATTTTTCCATAGTTTGTTCTTACGGCAGGTAACACAAAATTGTTGGCTCGGCGGGTTATATATTTGTTTATTTGACTTTTTGTTGTGAATGTTATGTGTGAGTGAATAAGCTTGTGAGTTATCTTGTAGATAAGTAGACATGTATTATACGTAAAAAGTTGTTTAATATTTAAAATTTTTGTGTTTTTGTAAATCTTTTTCGATGGTGTTAAGAAGTCATAGTTGTGTAAGATTTTAATTATTTTATTTTGTAATATTTGTATTGGTTTTAAATTACTTTTAGCTGCAGTGCCCCATATTTCGATTTGATACAGTAAGTGAGGCTTCACCAACGTATTGTATATTAAATGTCGAGTATGTTTCGGTATACATCGAACTATTTTATGCAGTGCGCCCACAAGTGAGGAGAGTTTGTTGTGAATATATTGCAAGTGAGCTTTCCATGTAATGTTTTTGTCCAGTGTTAAGCCTAGGTATTTTTCTTGGTTAACTTGTTGTAATACCTCACCGTTAATGCTAAGTTTAGGTCGATCAGGTATTTTTCTATTTTTGGAACTAAATATTATGTATGAAGTTTTGAAATATTAATTGTTAATAGATTGTATTGGAGCCAACAGTGAAGTATGTTTAGATCCTCTTGTGCGCGCATCTTAATTTCTTTGATATTGCTCCCGAAATAAAATAAGCTTGTATCATCTGCGTAGAGAGCAAGGCGACCCTGTAGTCCCGCTTGGTGAATGTTGTTTACGTAGATCAGAAACAGCAATGGGCCAAGAATTGAGCCTTGTGGTACGCCACATGTTAGAGGCTTGCGACTACTCTGATAGTCTCCAATTTTTACAATCTGATACCGATCATCCAAATAAGACTTTAGCATTTTGTACACGTTTCCAGTAATGCCAATACGTTCCAGTTTTTTTTAGTAGTATGGAATGGCTGACCGTGTCGAAAGCCTTTTTTAAATCAACAAAAACACCTAAAGCAAACTGTTTTTGATCAATTTTGGTTTTAATAGTGGTTACTAAATCTATAGTTGCGCCAAGGGTGTTAGATTTGGGCCGAAAGCCAAATTGTTGGTTATAGAAAAAGTTAATTTTTGTAAGGTAGTCGTCCAATCTAATGTAAATAAGTTTTTCAAGAATTTTGGAGAGTATTGGCAGAACTGAAACTGGTCGATAGTTTCCGGGATTTGTTTTTGTACCGGACTTGTGCACTGGTGTGTCTATAGCAATTTTTAAGCTTTCTGGGAAGACTCCTTCATTTAAAAGTTTGTTAAGGCAATCAGTCAGATTATGAATTATATAATTTTTTATACACTTTACGACTTTAGTACTTATACCATCAATACCTGTGCTCGTATTTGAATCCAAGTCATCTATGATTTTAGATACTTCATTAGCTGTGCATGGGGAAAATCGGGATAGCTCATGATGAGCAGTTGTTTGGTGTAGATTAGGTAACGTGTATGTATCATTGTTATGAAACTTGTCTGGTATGTCATTTGCTAGTTGTATACCTATGTTAGCGAAGAAACGATTAAAGGTTTCACATACCTCTATGGGGTCCGTGGTCACTATTCCGTTTTCATCTGTAAGGTTTGGGGGAACACAATTACTTAAAATTTTGTTATTTGCTAGATTATTAATTAATTTCCACATTTTCTTGGGGTTTTTTGTACATTTCATGAATTCTCTGTAGAAATACTTCTGTTTTGTATTCTTAATCGTTTGTGCCAGCGTGTCTCTCTTAAATTTAAAATCTAGCTCGAGGTTATTATTTTTAGGATTTTGTTTAAATTTATTCCATGATATATTCCTTTCATTAATCTGAGCTATTATGTTGCTATTACTCCATTCTCTTTGAGGTTGGTTCAATATTTTATATTTTTTTTGTTTTACTTTCGGCAGTTATTTTTATGATATGTTCTTCTAGAATATTAAAATTACAGGAAATATTTTGAAATTTTGATAATTCTATAATTTTATTTAATTTACTATAATCAGTCGCTTCATACACTATTTTTTGTTTTGGTGGAGGCATTACTCTTTTTATTTCTAAGTACATGTTTTTATGATCCGATAGGGCTGATTCAATAATAGCCAAATGAAAATTTTTACATTTCAAGTTAGTAGAAACATGATCAATAATTGTTTTTGTAGTTGTTGTTTCCCGAGTACAGTACTCAGGGTTTATTTTGTTTATAATTTTGTATCCAGATTCCGTAAGCATAGTTTTATAACGTTTTGTCATACTGTCAGTACATAATAGATCTATATTCGTGTCTCCAAAGATTAAAGTCCTCTTTTTTAGCAGAAGCTGTTTTTCGAAGTTACATAAAAAACCATTAAAGTTTGAATGTCCGGGCTTGTACACAACATCAACATTAAGTGCATACTTATAAATATATATACTTAGATAGTTGTTACCTCCAGTATAGGATGCTGTTAACAGCTTATGTTTCAAATCATCATGGACATATATCGATACACCCCCACCGACTTTACCAGGCCTGATGTTATAGTAGTGTGAATAATTTTGTATGCGAAATTGTTGAGCTTGTTCTTCAGATTTTATCCACGTTTCAGTCAGTAGTACAACGTGTATACATTTTTTGATGGAGTGCAGGATACACTTAAGTTCGTCAAATTTACCTGATCTGCAGATGCTTCTGATGTTAGCATAGAAAAAGTTAAGACTAGATTTATTTGAAGAAATATTCTGATAATTATTAAGTACTTGGTAAGTTATATTCTCTTGATCATCTATGAAAGGACGTTTGGTGTTAAGAAGCGATTGAAAATTTAGTTTTTTGGGTCTTTGTTTAAAACTATTTTTGGCAATCCTTTTATATATTTTATTGTAATGTCTTTTTCCCCATTTGCTTTTCTCTGTGCTAACTCTTTTTTAAGATTTTCCATATAAGTATGTTGGCCCGGTGTTTGATCTGAATAGATCATAATGCCACCTTGAAGTTTATCTCTATTACGAAGCAGCATTTTTGCAGTTTGTGCAGATTCAATTCAGAATACTTTAATGTTGCGATCCTTTGTAGGTTGATATTTACCAAGACGAAATACTCGAGAAGGTTTCGGGCACTCTTGTATCAAGCTGTTTATAGTTTTCGAGACTTCACTAAAGTCATAGGCGCGGCCTTCATCAATTTTTGTTGTTTTGCATTCACGTATGCCTACCATTATTATATTTTTTTCCCTAGTAACCCTTTCTTGTAATTCTTGGATAACATTTTCATCAGAAGTTGACATCGTCGTACTGAATGCCATATTATTTTTTAAAGTAACGATTTCTGCCTCAAGAGATTGAATTTTATTATCCGCCGCTGTTGCCTTTGTAGTTATGTCTGATATTTGGGCCTTCATTGATATCTGGTCTTTATTCAGAGTGTCGGTAGCCACTTTAATGTTGTTCACCTGTGTTTTCATTTCTGTAATATTGTCACGAATGAAGTTCATTGTAGCTTCCTGGGTGTTTGTGAATATTTGTAACATTGACGTAACATCTTTGCGGAAATCTTGAAGTTCTAGTGCACAGTTGCAGTTGCAACTATGCTCTGGTTGCTTACGTTTTCTCTGGGTATTTTGGTGCTCCATACTAAACTCATTATTCGATGTTCCTAAATCTGTTAATGATCCACTTAGTCGGGGTGGTGAGCGCATTAAGTTCATGACTTATACCACACAACTTTGTCGTCACTATTGAATTATTGTATGCATTAACCTTTGCAGAAATTTAGAACTTATTTACTACTGTTTAATGCTTATTTTAGCGGAAAACTGTAATTGTATTTTAAGGACAACAAAATACACGTCTGTTTCATATAATCATCACTCGCACAGTTTTTAGTGAAATTTGTTTTTATCGTAATTAATTCAAAACATTTCCGACATCTAAAAACAGTGTAATAGGTTCAAGCTTAACCCTAACAAGCTTGATAGACTAAAAACATTATCAAAATCAAGTACCGGATGTCTATAGCCAACCCAGTAACGCATTGAAAATTTAGCTTTAATATGATTGTATTTGTATTTATATGTATAGTCACGGTGTGTAGTGCCGTAAAAAACATAGAAGCGGGCTTCAGAAAAGCACAGTCAGATAATCTTCCAAAAGTAGATATTTTTACGGTTACACAGTATTTTCTGAAAATAAAAATGTTATGAAAATAAAAAATGTTACGTTTGAAGCGGGTATTTAAAAAATCAAGAAGGTTTTAAAGAAAAAGGAAGTTTAATTCATATTTATCATTTTCATCACTATTAAGAGATAATGATTTCTTAAATTTACGCGAACACTACACATAGAATAAAACTAAATTTACGCATTCTTAAAAATAAGTAAAATCAGTTAAATAAACGCGATAGAATCCGTAAATTTAGTTTTATTCACTACTAAGAGATTTTTTTTTGTTTTTTAATTAGTAATAAAATACATAATTAGAAAAAGATAACATATTTAGAAACCTAACAAATCAACGTAGGTATAGATAATAATATTACATTGTCACTAATAATCCCAATAATAAATTAATCGATCAAATATTATTGTTGGTGTATTATATCAAGTAAATTGACATTTATGTAATAACTTATTATAAGGCAGATTTTAATTATTTTTTTTTTTTTATAAATAAGTTATTGACGAACAAACAATTACTGATAGAGAACAATTAAGAACAAACCACAAATTAACGAAAATTGAAAAAAAAAATTTGGTGGGGCTAACTTCAGTGAGCCGATTCCGCTAGTAGTGTTCTTTGCTGTCAGCAAGGAATACTATTTTCGGTTTATACAAAGGTACTCTGTGAATAATACAGAGATAGTGTTCTCATCGTAGACAGAGAAACCTATAGACTAATGATTAGCGTGGCCTCGAGTGAGAAAGAACGATAACGAATTTTTAGGTTATACAATAATCTTTATGACTTTTAAACATATTTAGGTAAAATTTTTAATTGTTCTAAGAACTGAACCGAATAAAATACATCACTCTTAAGCTTACAGAACACTATTTTCTCACTTAAACCAAGTTGTAAACTCCTTAGATCGCTACGAACGTTGTTTAGCAAAGTGTAGTTTGCTAAACAAAAAAAAACGGCATGGAGAAAGGAACAAACAATCACACCGCTCTGTCTCATTTATATGCAAGACGTATGCATAAATCTATCTTTTTCGTGTGCGAATGCGAAAGAGGGCGTCAATTTGTCTATAGCTTTCTCTGTCTACGGTTCTCATGTTCTGTGATACTAATACATTTATACAATTTACAATCATATTACATACACACACGGTCACCGGTCTTTTTTTTCTGAAAGTGTATTCTGATGGCCCTGGGGCCTTTATAGCTTCATCGAATTAGACTCGTGAGTGGGGACCGGCGGGCTATTGAGTGCAGCGATTGTGTCGTCGGCGAGGCGCATCAGCATATTGTGAAAAAAATTTATGAAAATGAGGATTCCCAAATTATAGGCTCAGAAGGGCTAGAACCCAGGCCCGTAAAGCCAGTTTTAAATAAAAAATAAATAAAAAATGAAAATAGAATTGTCATGTGGTCATTTTTGGTCTCTTTTTAATTAGGGATGCAATTCTGTCCGAAAAAGATTGATTTTTAAATCGATTTACAAAAAAATGAAAGTTTTTCGATTTTCTTTCAGATTCGTACAAAGCACAGATTACAAACGTAACTTATTTTTTATTTCCCTAATCCATTAAGAAGAGGTGAAAGAAACCGAGTACACAGCAGTTTTGCCAGTTTTTGAACAGAAAAACTGTTGTTGTATACGAGATAGGTACATTCAACTAATTGTAATTTTTTTTTATTGGATAGGGTGACAAACGAGCCCACAGTCCATCTGATGGTAAGTAGTTGCTGCGCCCATAGACATTTACATCTATCCTCCATTACAACTCTAAATGCAGAAATGCAGATGCGTTGTCACCCGTGAGAACTGAGATGGAATGCCTCGTTTCCAGTAAAAAAGGTCTCCAGTTCTCTACACTCACCATACGAAATACAGCAGCATTAAGCTACTATTTCACGCTGGTATTCTGTGAGAGCGTGGTCCTTCCTCGGTCGAACCGACCCATTCGTGCTACAACTATACTACTAATAGAACTGCAGCATGGCACGTATGAATTACGTGCGAACGTTAATAAATTTATAGTTCTTATGAAAACAGAAAACACACAATATTTGATCTTGATTTTCTAGAGTGAAATATCGATTCACTGGATCGATTAAGTACTATGTATCGATTAAAATCGATCTTTTTGGCACAAGAAAAAGATTCTTCGATTAATTGATTTCAGATCGACAAGCCTACTTTTAATGTTTGTATTTTTTGTACCTACAGTTTTAATAAAATGAGTGTTCAAAAATGTCGAGTATGCTTAGATGAAGGAACTTTTGAGAGCATTTTTATGATTAAAGGATCTTTGATGCTTTCCACCAAAATTATGTCTTTAGCTAATGTAATGGTGAGCGTTAAATTATAGTTTCCTCTTATAACTCTTGATATGTCGCATTCTTAATCGGTACAACGAAATTTTTTTACGTCCTTAAGCGTAACTTGAAAATAGCAGTTTTATCTGAGACTTAAAACAGACTACATATACATAATTATACATAGACAAACAATTAGCTAACTTCCATAATTTTTTTTAAATATAGCCTTATTAAAAATGATTTGGGGTCTTAAAGGTAGTACATAATTTTTTATAAAAGTGATATAGTAAAAAATCTAGAATTAATTATATCGGGTCTCTTGCACAAAGTCTGTAAAAGTGAACTTTACTCTTATAAAAGATACACACTATATATTAAATTGACCTTTACAAAGTTTAGTATAAAGCTTGCTTATCACTGTGGGCTATAATATATATTATATTCCAAGATATCAATTATATCCCGTGATTGGCTTTCACACTGTGTTATATATTTTTTGTGTGTTCGTCATTGGATAACATTGTAGGCGTCGTTTATAAAAAAAATTATTTATCAATCCAAATGGATATTGTTTTGCTAGATAGCCTCATCAATTCATCAGAGGAAGAGGATGCGGAATTCGATTTATGTGTGTTACTTTTAAGTATAAACAGGTTGAGTCAATACTTGATATCAAATCGTATATAGTTTACAGAGGAGGATGATAAATTCAGAATTTTTAATGAATTGGATGAAGAAAAGTTACAGATATATAAAGTATACTCCGCACACATTTACTTAGGTAATGACAGGCACGAACTTGAGGATGTAGTAGCAGTGCATAACGGTGTGCGGGGTACAGAGGGGAAATATGAAAATATTGCTCTGTTGATTGAAACATTATTTATAGTTTGTGATGTAATATATATTACATCTCATTGTAAACAGTTCCATTTAAAAGTATGGTGAAGCAAGATACATCTCGAGATGTAACATAAATTGTATTAAATACATGTGAAAAGTGAGCTTTACAACTATTTTGAAACCATTGGGTAGAGTATTGTTTCTACAATAATAAAAATGTCAGTTCTTGACTCTAGGATTGATAGGAGTTTAGGATCTCTTCAATATACCTAGGATTTTTAAATTGTTCGCCATTTAGAAAATAGTATAGTAACAAAAAGTTAAGTTTTAATAACTTATTACATGTAATGTTGTCTTTTGTGCATGAGCATTGTCATAAAGGTAATAACTTATTAACATGGTTATGTTGTGGACACATTTCCTTAACATTTTCAGCACAACACATATACACTGGCTTCCAAAAAAATCGACCCACGGTTAATTTTTAGTAACAAAGTTGTTATCTTAAGTATGCGTTGACATGTTTGAAGTTTTTACTTATGGGTTGTAAATAATTAACATCTGAGTACCCGCTTGACATTGTTTTAGAGGAATGCAAGTGCTATTGTGGGTATTTGTAACATTTTAAGTGCACTGATAAAAATTCTCGAGTTGCATATAGAGTGCAAGGTTAGTTTATTTCAGACTTTTGACGCGTAATATTCTTGGTTCTGTGCATCGTAGTGATTTAATCTTCATTCTTTTTTGGAGCAGACATATCGTTACTTTTAACCATAAAATATGGATACCACTAAAGCAGAAGCTGCTCAAGTGGTAGCTCTCGTTCGTGAAGAGCTAAGTCAGTGAAATGTGGCAAGGAGAATAAATTTGAGTCGATCAGCAGTGCATAGAGTTTATAACCGATATTTAGAGATTACCGCCGAAGACCAGGGTCTGGAAGAGGACCTCTCACAAACCAGACAGATCACCATTTTATTCAATATTTCTCGGGAAAACGCCTCCAAGTACCGGGACAAACTTGTGTCTTAAGTCGGGTCTTTACTGAACAAAGTCTCGGATTGAGAGCCACTAAATCTAGTTCAGTTTAACCCTCAGAAGACACTTTGCGCGTTAACCGCTAAAAAGAATCCCTTTGTGGTATCTCCTCAGTTTCAAGGCGCTCCCCTTGTTGCCTCAGCCTGTATCGGAATCCTCGGCGTAGACATATCGAGTGACGTGCAGTTTCGTGGTTACTTGGAAGAGAAGGCCAAATTAGCCTCTAAAAGGCTTGGCGTGCTCAGCAGAGCGGGACAGTATTTCATGCCGGCATACCAACTTTACAAGGTGCAGGTTCGGCCGCACATTGAATACTGTTGAAATAATACTAGTTTTTACGGAATTTATCGCGTATATTGAACTTTTTAAATACCCGACGTTTCGAGAGCTTTACAGCACCCATGGTCACGGGAAGGACTGAGATGTTCAACGTCCAGCTGTCATAGTTAACCGCGGTTACCATAGATTAAAATTTAACTTTTGTTCCGATCTACACAGTATGAACTTAAACGTAAGTTAACCGCGGTTCGTCGCGGTTCGGCGGAGGTGCGTCAGAACTCTCGAAAGATTCCACGCTGGATCCTCAAATGCTGTATACAACATCGTACCAGTTGACGAATCCTGGATATACGCGTACGAACCCGAAAGAAAAAACCAGTCACGAGTTTGGGTGTTCGAAAATGAGTTAAAGCCAACAAAAATTGTTTGTTCACGGAGTGTTGCAAAAAAAAATGGTGGCCACGTTTGTCTCCAAAACTGGCTATGTTACAACTATTCCTCTGGAGGGACAAAGATCGGTTAATGCAGAATGGTATGCTAGTATTTGTTTGCCACAGGTCGTTTCTGAACTCCGTAAAGAGAACTGCAACCGCCGCATCATCCTCCATCACGACAATGCACACACAGAACAAAAGAGTTTTTAGAGCAAGAAAACATTTTATACGTGGTTGAGCCATGCTAAAGTTATATTAGTGTATAGTTGTAGCACGAATGGGTCGGCTCGACCGGGGAAGGACCACGCTCTCACAGAATACCAGCGTGAAATAGTAGCTTAATGCTGTTGTATTTCGTATGGTGAGTGTAGAGAACCGGAGACCCTTTTTACTGGAAACGAGGCATTCCATCTTAGTCCTCACGGGTGACAACGCATCTGCATTTTGATTTGTAATCGAGGATAGATGTAGATGTCTATGGGCCACAGTAACCACTTACCATCAGGTGGACTGTGTGCTCGTTTGTCACCCTATCCTATAAAAAAAAAAAAAAAAAACATAGAATTATTAGACCATCCGCCGTACAGCCCCGACCTAAGCCCTAATGATTTCTATACTTTCCCTAAAATAAAGAATAAATTGCGTGAACAGAGATTTTCATCACCTGAAGAAGCTGTGGACGCCTACAAAACGGCCATTTTGTAGACCCCAACTTCCGAATGGAATGCTTCAATTATTGGTTCCATCCTATGGAAAAATGAGTCAAATTTCGCGGAAAATAATTCGAAAAGCAATAAATACATTTCTAAATAGTAATGTTGTGTCACTTCCTTGATTCCCGAAATTTTCAGTGCCGCCCTCGTATATTAACATAAAATATGTATCCTTACAGTAGGTGCGTACTCGCAAATAATGCCTGCTACAACTAATTTGTCACCATACCTAAATTAATAAACGTACAATTAGCTTTATGACAAATTCTTATAAATTTTAATACCATATCATTAAATATTTAAATACCATCTTATTAGACTAAAAATGTTTTAAGCATTGACTTAAATATTACTAGTTTTAAGCGTCTACGACTTCTATGTTCATTTTTTAAATTTATATTTCGCCGCCATTTTGAATTCAGATTTCGGGGCGTCCTAATCGTCCCCGGCCACCTAATCATCACCGTCGCCACCTAATCACGGTTAAACTGGACATCGTCTTAAAATTTTGTTTTTTAGATTTATTTAAAGCATCTTGTATTTAATCATATAACAACAGCTCATGATAGTTTCTCCCAGTAAAAGAAAATTTCAGCAGAAATTTTTCTTATTTTTAAAATTTAGAACGATTATTGCAACAGTTTTCTTTTTTGTTTAAATATTGTAAAACAAGTTCGTAGTAGCAAAACTGTAATGAATATAATATTACCATATATTATGAATAACATTAGCTACTTACCAAACACTTTCTTCTCGCGATACTCAAATCATAACACAATAAATTCACACTTCAAAGTTTAATAAACGTTCAAAGCGATATGACATCACCTACTTTGAAACTTTACGTGCTTGCGTATTAGATCTGTTAAACGTTTAATTAGCTTTATTATAGTGTATGTAGAAAGGTGTAATTAATATCTAGGTTTACTATGGAAAACTTTAATCTCACTTGTGATCTAGTAAGGTAGCTACTAATAATGTGAAATGTATAGGGTTATTACATAAAAGGCTTTTAGAATAGAATAGAATAATTTTTATTCAATATAGTACCATGACCACTGGTAAGCTGGTTCTTCCCAGGAAACCTCTGTCCTGGGAAGAACCAGCAAGGAACCCAGCGGGACATTACTTTTAAATAGAATTAATTACAATTACAAAATATACGGATCGTAGATAATCAACTATAAATTGTACTGAGACTAAGTTAATAGCTGAGAATAATAATTAATTCGTTTCCATGAATTAATTATCCAGAGTCGAGGTTGAGCTAGTAGTGGAGTACAACAAGTGCACCGAGCCACGCCAGAGCCAAGACTGCTTTAAGGCGGTACCCTGACCAAAACCTGGCAAAAGTGCGTTTTTCAGAGACTATTATCTCATTAGTTATGAGAAATAAGCTACATCTAAAAGCACATTAATAATGTTCGATATCCTATCATCACATTCCACGGTCTAATTTGTTTTTATGTGTTATAATACATTTAAAATCTACTTTTAAAAAATGACTAAAATTATTGATTACATGCATCTGTTGCTAAAGGAAATGCTCTAATCATTTGGGAATTACACTAATGGATAGATAGATTTAAAAATCTATATTCTACACGTTTTATTTAATTTCTTAAGTTCGCTTATCTCTTTTAATTGAAATAATTCCAAATATTCGGGCGTATTTTTCCGTGATATGTTGTAGCGAGAGCGCTGGATTGTATGGGACCGAACGCTCAAGGTCTCTCGCTAGGGGAACCGTCTTAACGGCGTTTTTTTTTGCGCCTGAAGCAATTAAAGGGCTACCCTTTATGTAGGGAGGCGGAAAATGCATTACGCATAGCATACCAATACCACGTTAGCCAGTCTATCGTGGTTATGAGGGACTCACTGCCTACCGGGGAAACCTAAGTGTTACCCTCTAAAAACCGCCTTTGGGGACTGGCAACTGGCTGTTTAAGCTTCTTATGCCGTATCGGGAGCGACCCTCTTTTGGGAAAAGAGGGCGCAGTTTAACGGCGGCCGCTCCGTCCGTTTTATACAATCGAGACAAGTAGCTACACGAGCGCCACTGCAGGTGCAACATGCGGGTGTGCGGTGCACGTGTTGTTTACAATAATTCCGACTAGCCACACAGGCGCTGCTGCACGTGCAACTTGCTGCGCATGTGCCGACATATACATTAGAAAAAGACAAACATTGTTTTGGCGGTTCATTTAAATATTATTAGGGACAACTACGTGACCACCGTTTAACGGTCGATGGGCGCTTATCGGGGTAAAACAGTCTACCGTAAAACGGTGGCCGGGCGTTCGAGAGATTAAATATCCAAAACGTCTGGAGCTTGACAATAAGTTACACAAAACATGATACAAGTCATTAAAATAGTTTGTAGCAATTTAGTGTAGATTTCATGTAAATAGAGAAATCGTAATATAATTACAAATTTTTCAGATTTATCCCAATGATGGGCTTCCATCTACATTATGTCCAATATGTACAGAAAGACTTGAAAATTGTATTGGATTTGTACAACAATGTGAAAAATCTGATTCTTATCTTCGATCCGGTTCTAACTCTATTGATAACATAAGTGGTTATGATATAAAAGAAGGTGATAAGAAAGGCATTAAAACTCCTGAAAATGACTACAATTCATGTTATGCTAATTGTGTTATCAAATATTCGCCCTCAAGTGATGTGGCTCAGGACTTGTCAATTGATACAAACTTGAATTTGGATACTAACTTCATAGACAAGGAAATTCCCATTAAAAGTAACACTGAAAATGTTGGGAATCCTTATGGGAATAGCAATAAGGGTGAGAATAAGAAGTCACAGAAACAGCAGTGCTTCACATGTGGAAAGGTAATGTCATCCAGGTTGGTACTACCAAAAAGCATCACCATTTATTGTTTGAATTGAATGATATTCTTTTGTTAGATAGCCTCGACAGTTCATCAGAGGAAGATGATGCGGAATTCGATTTATGTGTTACTTTTAAGTAAAAACAGGTAGCGTCGATACTAGATATCAAATTATATAAAATTTAGAGAGGAATTATCGTGAATTTAGCCTATTAAAGAATTGTATGAAGAAAAGTTACGAATACAAATTAGTATTACGCACTACGCACAAGTTCTTTCAAGTATAAGACCACAGAAATCGTAATAATACGCAATAAGACAATAGAAGTCGCATAGACGCGTGCCCTTGTCGTCGCTTATATGGGTTGACGAACATAATTCACCATTTTGTGATTTAGTTGTGTGGGGAACGTCGTACGTGAATTTTTGTTATTATAAATTTATAATAGTGCACTGCAGCATAATCAGTTGTAAAAACTAAACAAGAACGTGTTATTAAACTAATAAAGGCATTTCATCAGTAGCAGTAGTTGATTATTTACTAATTATCATTGTTTTAATTAATTTACATCTAGATAAATACTTTACTATGACATTTACCTTTGCAAACTCATTACTTTTCGTATTTGCAATTACCATTGCTGCTTTTGTTCTACTGTAATACGCGACACACGCGACGTTGACCAACTCGCCAAGCAATGTAATGTGAAACATTATAATTTATAATATATCATTGTGCATTGCGTATGTTTATAATACGGTAAGATGTGGCGACATCGGTTCTCAATCATTCATCGGTCTTATTATTACGATTTCTGTGTATAAAACAGACACGGATTTGATGACGAAACTGCGGCGCGGTACGGTTAGCGAGGTACAGGGGGCGAAATATAATATTAAAATTTCGCTCGGTCGACTGAAAAACTATTTATATTATGAGATGTAATATATATTAAATCTCAGTGTAACTGGTTCTATTTAAAAGTACGGTGGGCGATATTAATTTATATCTCGGGATATAATATAAATCACATTATATCTTGCTTGAAGCTATATATTATCCTACAATTGAAATTTCTACTCCAAACTTATTTGGAACCAAACCTAAAGCGTATCCTATTTCACAAAAAAACAATAGTTTAAATCTGTCCACAATCGACAAAGAAAATAAAATAGAAGTTTTTTAATGACATATCACTTGTTAGGCTCTTCCTTATTGTTAGTTAACAATTATTATATTTCAGGTTTCGACTAAAAACTCACTTACGCACTCATACCGGAGAACGGCCATTTTCCTGTCCACATTGCAACAAAAACTTTTCTTTGGCACAGAATCTCAAGGTACATCTTAGAATACACACGGTAAGTGTTGTTAGTTATATATTTTGCATCTTAACTTGTGTAAGGTGAGCACTAGTGCACCGTAGGTAAATGGTTTCTGATAGTAATTTTAATGGTATTATCATGGGTTGATATTTAAATAGTTACTACAATATTGTATGTTGCGTTAGTCTATACAAATAAATAAATTGAAGTATCTAATTGTGTGTCAATGCAGCAATCACCGAATGGGCATCACTCACCTTTGATTTGCCGACGATATAGTCCTTATGGCAGAATTGCTGGAGGCCTAAGCAATATGCTGAATGACCTCAATAGTGTCTCCCAACGGATGGTCTTAAGATGGACATGGTCAAAACCAAGTCATCTGTAACGTTAATTTCACACCTATGGCGGTAGATGTTTTGAGCACTACGCTCGAAGTTGTCTACGAGTATGAGTAGTTAGGTTGTACCAGTTCTGGCGCACTGAGTCAGTACTACTATACTAGTAGTTACGTTGTACCAGTTCTGGCACACTGAGTCAGAAGTGGTACAAGTACGACGTTCGTCGACTCACGACCCTAAAATAAAAAAATAAAAGGAAAGGTTTTGGCATGCTCTGATCACGAATCTGCGGTCCATTTTTGCGTAGGATGCACGGTTCCGGAGAAGTGCAGATCAATTAACTCTTATCTAATTGATATCCGGTGTTCCTCAACCGTCATTAGCGCTCCATTGTCCTTATCTACTTATCTATTGTTCGTTCAATACCGTCATTATCTATTATTCGTCAGCGTGTGGGTCGGCTTATGCTATTATATTATACTCCTTGGCTCCTATCTACAACGGTAATCTGAATCATCAACAAAATACGTTACCTAATTTTGTTACAATTTTTATTTACGAAATACAAAATCTTATTACTTATTATCTATAAAATAGGAGCGAAACATCTCATCCACTAAAATATCGTTGTACAATGTGTTCCCTATAAATATACTCGTAAAACTATGCATTGAACATCCCTGAAACTTATATAGCAAATACATTAAGCAATATTCGCCACAAACTAAAGTCCACTCATTCTGAATCCTATCAACATTCCAGTTCCATCTTTTACAATTCTTTTTTAAAAACTCTAGATGATATCGTACAGGTGCTCGTCTGTATGAATCAAAATATTGACCGACGTCATTCGTATCGATATACAAATATACCCAATGTGACCCTGGTTTATCATCTGTACCCAAATTGCATATTACCTAGTCAGGTCATAAATTCTATTACATGTTTAATATAAAATAAATGAAACAAGTTTATTCATTATGTAACCATTTATATACCAAAATGAACTTAACAAAACATAGATTCTTATGACACTATAATTTATTCAAAATGACCTACGTGATTTTGAATACAGGCCTTCAATCTGCGCGGCCAGTCGTCTAATCGCAGCACGAACGAGGTCCATGTTAATATCGGCGGCTGCCTTAATCAAGGATGTCTTGAGTGACTCCAAATTGGGATGAGGCTTTGAGCACGCCTTTTCCTCCAAGTGTTGCCATATCTTGTAATCTAACGGATTCAAATCTGGACTGGAGGAGGGCCAGTCTTTGTGTCGGATGAAGTCAATTTCACGCGCCGCCAGCCAGTCTTGTGTGCTCTTCGCTCTATGAGCTGACGCCGAATCTTGTTGGAATACCCAGTGCCTGTTATTGAACATGGTATGAGAAACAGGTTACACAAGGTTCGTCAGGACTGTATTTTGATACACAACTGCATTCGTTTTTAATAAACCTTTCTCACAAAAATGTACCTCTGTTAAGCCCCAATAAGAAACTCCCAACCATACCATGAGCGAGGATGGAAAATGACCTCGTTGGACACGCGGAATACGGTTGCTCGCTTCTTCACTACTGTGTGCGTACACCTTATCATTTTGTTTGTTGTAGCTCTCTTCTACGGTAAAAAATTTTTCATCCGAAAAAAGAATTTCCCGATATTTTTTTCCCGCGTACCGCTTCAACAAAGCGCAGCATCTCGTCAGTCTCAGGTCCATTAGACGAGCATTCAAACGGTGTCCTGTTTTTAGGGTTCCGTAGTCAACTAGGAACCCTTATAGTTTCGCCATGTCTGTCTGTCCGTCTGTCCGTCCTCGCTTAATCTCTGTGACCGTTAGCACTAGAAAGCTGAAATTTGGTACCAATATGTGTATCAATCACGCCGACAAAGTGGTAAAATAAAAATTGGAAAAAAGTGTTTCATTAGGGTAGCTCCCCTATATGTAAAGTGGGAAGTGATTTTTTTTTAATTTCAACCCTAACGTGTGATATATTGTTGGAAAGGTATTTAAAAATGAATAGGGGTTTACTAAGATCATTTTTTGATAATGTCAATAATTTCGGAAATAATCGCTCCAAAAGTAAAAAACAATGTGTCCCCCCCCCCCCTCTAACTTTTGAACCATAAGTTTAGAAAAGATGAAAAAAATTTGAAAAGTAGAACTTTATAACGACTGTCTAGGAAAATCATTTTGAACTTGGATGGAAAGTCGGTGCGCCTGCCGCGGAGCGTGCAATGTTGCACGCTTCATGTTCGCGCACGTACCCACTACCGGGAGCAGTTGCAGGAGCGCGGAGCGCTGCTGGAGCGCAAACATAATGGATACCCACCTTTAAACTCATAAGTGGGAACACTTATTGTGACGGACGGGAAACTACGGAACCCTACACTGAGCGTGGCCCAACACGCTCTTGGCCGGTTTTTCTTCGATATGCCCGAAGCCCTAAGTCTTCATTTAACACCCTTTTCATCGTGGTTCTGCTTAACCCCATCTGAAGGGCCAACAGTTTCTGCTTACGTTTGGGATTTCTTTGAATTCGCGCCTTCACAGCTTTTATCACTGCTGGAGTCCTAACAGACCGAGGGCGACCACTTCTTGACCTGTCATCTACACTAGAGTCTTCATTGTATCGTTTGATGGTACGATAAACGAATCTTTTGGTTATATTCAAATTTTTCAGTATGTCAAAAATTTGAATTGGCGTGGAACCGCAACGATGCAACGCAATAACTGCAACACGGTCTTCTTTAAACGTCCACCCCATATTCAAAAATTAGTAAAATTCTAAAAAGTGTACAGTTTTATTTTCATGAACAATTCGAAATTCGAATTCAATAAACTTTTTTGTGGCCAGCATTCTAAAAGAAAAGTTTTTACTGTGTGACAATACTTATGACCTGACTAGGTATATACGTTGGTACGTGGGTGTACATGGGCAGTCTATTAGCTGCATAAACATTATTTTCTAGACTGGGGTGAATCTTTTTCAGATGTTGTTGTACATCTAGTGTATCCATGATATTACTGCTATTAGTAGATTATTACAGTAAAATCTACTCAATGACTAACATAGGAATGATCAATTATAGTGATTTCTAAATATTAAATTGCATTATTTTGTATTATTTCTGTACGTATTTGAGTCACGATACACCGAACAAGACGACACGAAGTAACGCTGAGATAAACAACAGAATGTTAGATAAGCTTGTTGACGCATAAAGTTATTATCAATTCCACTGTAGAAATTCTTTAGATTAGAATTATTACTTACTGGTACTATATAAGACCAAGCAACTGCAGTCATGGAGTTAGTGTTTAACCGCAGTGGATCTATCAATACTATATTTGTGTTACTTCAAGGTATCAAAGGCCATAGATGTAAGTGTTTATTCTATTACCAAACTTACTTTTCTTTCTGTTATTTTCTTACGTGTGTATGATTTAGTGTTAACAAATTATATTTAAATATTGTGTGTGTATATGATTAAGCCGTGGTAGCTCAGATGGTTAGCGCAAGCTGTAAATTTTACAGTACGCGACGCGGGTTCGATCCCCGCTGACACCAATTAAATTGTTAATTGCAATTTTAAGTGTTTATTCTATTGACAAACTTACTTTTCTTTCTGTTATTTTCTTACGTGTGTATTATTTAGTGTTAACAAATTATATTTAAATATTGTGTGTGTATATGATTAAGCTGTGTTAGCTCAGATGGTTAGCGCAAGCTGTAAATTTCACAGTACGCGACCCGGGTTCGACCCCCGCTGGCACCACTTAAATTGTTAATTGCAATTTTAAGTGCTGATTTACCACGTGCTCGGCGGTGAAGGTAAACATCGTGAGGAAACCTGCATGTCTGAGAAAATTTCGAAGGCATGTGAAGTTCGCCAACACATTTCCTAGCCATAAATACAAAGACAATAGCAGAAAGTAAAAAGTTAAAAAATACTTTTTTAACAATGACAGTCATTAGTGATCATTAGTGAATGTGATTCTGTTTTCTTAAATTACAGGAAGAAAAGAGCAGAAGGAAGAAATGGGATGATGGGAAGTAATGAAGAATGAATTGTTATGTGAAGTTTGTTGGAACAAACTTATTTTAGTCACGTGTTAACATTTTGGTTCAAAATGACACAAAATCTAAAAAATATTAGATACATCATCGACATGGACGGATTTTACATTACATATCCTCATAAACATTTTCAATGTAGAGAAACGGCTATTCTAGACGTAAAACTATCCAATAAAAATGATGCGTTTATCGATCATTATTTGTTTCGGCCAAGTTATCCTTTAAATTATTTGTCGCCAAAAGACAAAAAAACTGTTCGTTATTGTGAAACACACGTGCACGGCATTCCATATTTTGATGTTACCGAAGAATTAAAATGTGCCTACAAACAAGAGAACATCATTCGCATATTAAATTGGTATATTAGAAATTTGTGCAAAGACGAAGTGATCGCATACAAAGGTGGTTCAACAGAAAAAATTTTTTAAAAATGTTGACAACGAATGATAGAATTTTTAATATTGAAGAATACAAATGTCCAAAATACAATGATTTGGTAAATGTTATAAATTTAAACAAACGTTATGTGTGTAATAATCATATATTTGCAAAAAATAATCACAAAATTTTACATTGTTCTTGTGACGAAGTGTGGGTTTCCTACAAGTGGTTATTGCTTGAAAATAAAATTTTAAATTAATCATAAATTTTGTTTGATTTCCCAAAAACATTAGTTATAGTATACTATATAATACAAAGGTGGTTCAACAGAAAAACAATTTTTAAAAATGTTGACGACGAATGTTAGAATTTTTAATATTGAAGAATACAAATGTCCAAAATACAATGATTTGGTAAATGTCATAAATTTAAACAAACGTTATGTGTGTAATAATCATATATTTACAAAAAATAATCACAAAATTTTACATTGTTCTTGTGACGAAGTGTGGGTTTTTTACAAGTGGTTATTGCTTGAAAATAAAATTTTAAATTAATCATAAATTTTGTTTGATTTCCCAAAAACATTAGTCATAGTATACTATATAATACAAAATTGGTTCAACAGATAAACAACTTTTAAAAATGTTGACGACGAATGATAGAATTTTTAATATTGAAGAATACGAATGTCCAAAATACAATGATTTGGTAAATGTCATAAATTTAAACAAACGTTATGTGTGCAATAATCATATATTTGCAAAAATAATCACAAAATTTTACTGTATTATAATTTATAATTGTAAAATTTTGTGATTATTTTTTGTAAAAATAATCACAAAATTTTACTGTATTATAATTTATAATTGTAAAATTTTGTGATTATTTTTTGTAAATATATGATTATTACACACATAACGTTTGTTTAAATTTATGACATTTACCAAATCATTGTATTTTGGACATTTGTATTCTTCAATATTAAAAATTCTATCATTCGTCGTCAACATTTTTAAAAGTTGTTTTTCTGTTGAACCAATTTTGTATTATATAGTATACTATGACTAATGTTTTTGGGAAATCAAACAAAATTTATGATTAATTTAAAATTTTATTTTCAAGCAATAACCACTTGTAAAAACCCACACTTCGTCACAAGAACAATGTAAAATTTTGTGATTATTTTTTGTAAATATATGATTATTACACACATAACGTTTGTTTAAATTTATGACATTTACCAAATCATTGTATTTTGGACATTTGTATTCTTCAATATTAAAAATTCTAACATTCGTCGTCAACATTTTTAAAAATTGTTTTTCTGTTGAACCA
Source organism: Parnassius smintheus behrii (assembly GCA_036936625.1). Lineage (NCBI taxonomy): Eukaryota > Metazoa > Arthropoda > Insecta > Lepidoptera > Papilionidae > Parnassius > Parnassius smintheus. The sequence continues at coordinate 16,210,882 of JAUPFT010000013.1, forward strand.
CCTTTGTTTTATATAGTATACTATAACTAATGTTTTTGGGAAATCAAACAAAATTTATGATTAATTTAAAATTTTATTTTCAAGCAATAACCACTTGTAGGAAACCCACACTTCGTCACAAGAACAATGTAAAATTTTGTGATTATTTTTTGCAAATATATGATTATTACACACATAACGTTTGTTTAAATTTATAACATTTACCAAATCATTGTATTTTGGACATTTGTATTCTTCAATATTAAAAATTCTATCATTCGTTGTCAACATTTTTAAAAAATTTTTTCTGTTGAACCACCTTTGTATGCGATCACTTCGTCTTTGCACAAATTTCTAATATACCAATTTAATATGCGAATGATGTTCTCTTGTTTGTAGGCACATTTTAATTCTTCGGTCACATCAAAATATGGAATGCCGTGCACGTGTGTTTCACAATAACGAACAGTTTTTTTTGTCTTTTGGCGACAAATAATTTAAAGGATAACTTGGCCGAAACAAATAATGATCGATAAACGCATCATTTTTATTGGATAGTTTTACGTCTAGAATAGCCATTTCTCTACATCGAAAATGTTTATGAGGATATGTAATGTAAAATCCGTCCATGTCGATGATGTATCTAATATTTTTTAGATTTTGTGTCATTTTGAACCAAAATGTTAACACGTGACTAAAATAAGTTTGTTCCAACAAACTTCACATAACAATTCATTCTTCATTACTTCCCATCATCCCATTTCTTCCTTCTGCTCTTTTCTTCCTGTAATTTAAGAAAACAGAATCACATTCACTAATGATCACTAATGACTGTCATTGTTAAAAAAGTATTTTTTAACTTTTTACTTTCTGCTATTGTCTTTGTATTTATGGCTAGGAAATGTGTTGGCGAACTTCACATGCCTTCGAAATTTTCTCAGACATGCAGGTTTCCTCACGATGTTTACCTTCACCGCCGAGCACGTGGTAAATCAGCACTTAAAATTGCAATTAACAATTTAAGTGGTGCCGGCGGGGGTCGAACCCGGGTCGCGTACTGTGAAATTTACAGCTTGCGCTAACCATCTGAGCTAACACAGCTTAATCATATACACACACAATATTTAAATATAATTTGTTAACACTAAATAATACACACGTAAGAAAATAACAGAAAGAAAAGTAAGTTTGTCAATAGAATAAACACTTAAAATTGCAATTAACAATTTAATTGGTGTCAGCGGGGATCGAACCCGCGTCGCGTACTGTAAAATTTACAGCTTGCGCTAACCATCTGAGCTACCACGGCTTAATCATATACACACACAATATTTAAATATAATTTGTTAACACTAAATCATACACACGTAAGAAAATAACAGAAAGAAAAGTAAGTTTGGTAATAGAATAAACACTTACATCTATGGCCTTTGATACCTTGAAGTAACACAAATATAGTATTGATAGATCCACTGCGGTTAAACACTAACTCCATGACTGCAGTTGCTTGGTCTTATATAGTACCAGTAAGTAATAATTCTAATCTAAAGAATTTCTACAGTGGAATTGATAATAACTTTATGCGTCAACAAGCTTATCTAACATTCTGTTGTTTATCTCAGCGTTACTTCGTGTCGTCTTGTTCGGTGTATCGTGACTCAAATACGTACAGAAATAATACAAAATAATGCAATTTAATATTTAGAAATCACTATAATTGATCATTCCTATGTTAGTCATTGAGTAGATTTTACTGTAATAATCTACTAATAGCAGTAATATCATGGATACACTAGATGTACAACAACATCTGAAAAAGATTCACCCCAGTCTAGAAAATAATGTTTATGCAGCTAATAGACTGCCCATGTACACCCACGTACCAACGTATATACCTAGTCAGGTCATAAGTATTGTCACACAGTAAAAACTTTTCTTTTAGAATGCTGGCCACAAAAAAGTTTATTGAATTCGAATTTCGAATTGTTCATGAAAATAAAACTGTACACTTTTTAGAATTTTACTAATTTTTGAATATGGGGTGGACGTTTAAAGAAGACCGTGTTGCAGTTATTGCGTTGCATCGTTGCGGTTCCGCGCCAATTCAAATTTTTGACATACTGAAAAATTTGAATATAACCAAAAGATTCGTTTATCGTACCATCAAACGATACAATGAAGACTCTAGTGTAGATGACAGGTCAAGAAGTGGTCGCCCTCGGTCTGTTAGGACTCCAGCAGTGATAAAAGCTGTGAAGGCGCGAATTCAAAGAAATCCCAAACGTAAGCAGAAACTGTTGGCCCTTCAGATGGGGTTAAGCAGAACCACGATGAAAAGGGTGTTAAATGAAGACTTAGGGCTTCGGGCATATAGAAGAAAAACAGGACACCGTTTGAATGCTCGTCTAATGGACCTGAGAGTGACGAGATGCTGCGCTTTGTTGAAGCGGTACGCGGGAAAAAATATCGGGAAATTCTTTTTTCGGATGAAAAATTTTTTACCGTAGAAGAGAGCTACAACAAACAAAATGATAAGGTGTACGCACACAGTAGTGAAGAAGCGAGCAACCGTATTCCGCGTGTCCAACGAGGTCATTTTCCATCCTCGCTCATGGTATGGTTGGGAGTTTCTTATTGGGGCTTAACAGAGGTACATTTTTGTGAGAAAGGTTTATTAAAAACGAATGCAGTTGTGTATCAAAATACAGTCCTGACGAACCTTGTGTAACCTGTTTCTCATACCATGTACAATAACAGGCAGTGGGTATTCCAACAAGATTCGGCGTCAGCTCATAGAGCGAAGAGCACACAAGACTGGCTGGCGGCGCGTGAAATTGACTTCATCCGACACAAAGACTGGCCCTCCTCCAGTCCAGATTTGAATCCGTTAGACATTTTAAAACAAGATTGTACAACAATCTAGTTTGAAAATGATGACTTATGGATCAGAGACACTGTCCCTCACTACTGGCTGAAGCTAGACTTAAAAACGAGATTCGGAGTAACCGACATAGCCCAACGGATTAGTAATCTGAAGTAGCAATGGGCCGGTCATATAACTTAAAGGACCAACAACCGATGGGGAAGAATGTTTCTCGGGTGACGGTCTCGTACTGTTAGGTGAAGTGTAGGGTTTCCCTTCACTAGATGGATTGACGAACTGGTAAGACAACATGCAGGATGTCGATGGATGCAGGTGTCTCAGGACCGTGCTTTGTGGCATTCCTTGGGGGAGGCATATGTTTAGCTGTGGACTTGTGAAGGGCTGTAATGTTGACGACGATGATAATACAATATTGTTATAAATCATTTAAAATTACTACCACAGAATATAAGGTTTATTCCATAATTGGCCGAACCAAAGACCTTGTAATTAATATTTTCAAATTGATACCTGTACCATTTCGTGAGAAAAATGAAAAGTTAAGATGATCGGTAAAATTAAGAGTGACCAATTATTTTTAACAGTGTGCAAATAAGGGAGTTAATAAAGGAGTCCAAAATAATACAGAATAATACAGTAACTAATAATGCAAAATAATACAGTAACTTTATAAATATGTGCTTTTATACCACGTGAATAAATATGAAATGAATACGCGGTCGAAGCAAAATACCATGAAGAAACCTGCATGTATTTGAAATTATAAACTTTTTGATGACCTATTAAATTCGATAGTTCACACTAAAGCAGTGCAGTGAGATTTTTACCGTTCTATAACCCTCTCAGAAATGTGAGTTCCATGCTCCATTCAGTTCATCCAATCAGCTGTGGGACGAAGTTTGGCGGCTAATTTACATTGAAGTAGTATAATATACTTACGTACTAGAACAGCTATTACAACAAAAAATGTGCGCTACTGTGTGTTCGCGTGGTTGGTTTTTTTATCATAGAATAAATATAGGTAGAATGATCCATAGGTAATAGTAGTTTGTATTGTTAAATAGGTAAATTATATCGAGAACAATATTTAAAGTTTATCACTTATTTTTTTATTATATATTTGCTTATTTAATATAATATTACGTAATATTATATCACAATTACATTTTAATGATATTTTATCTGAATATTTTAAGAGGTATCTATATCATATATAAAAAAAAACATTCTAAATGTATGTTTAACAAAACTTATTAACATAAAATTAAATTACAAATATATTTATTTAAATTAGATTAAGAGTCGTTCATAAATGCTGGGCACGCGAGATTTAAAAATCGACGAATTTATTCCACTTTGATTTTGATGTGGAAACCTAAAAATAATATAAAAGAATGATAAGCAGATTAAAAAAAAAAAGATTTAATACAAATGTATTTTATTTGCTGATGATATTTCAGTTATTGTGACATCTAAAAAAGACATTGATATTGACATCTATGAATCTAATATTAATAATACTATTGACAATATTTCAAAGTGGGCGACATACAATAATTTATGCATTAACGTAGAAAAGACATGTTATATTCAATTTAGTAATTATGGAACATTGAATAATAATCTTAATATATATTTCAATGGACAATCTGTTAATGAAATGACTGAATCAAAGTTTCTGGGAATATTATTGGACAAACATATGAACTGGAAAGCCCAAGTTGAAAAAGTCTGTTCTAAAATAAATAGCTACATTTTTCTTCTTAGCAGACTGAGAAGAATTACATCTCATGAAACTATACTAACGGCGTACTATGCATACATTTATTCTGCACTCGATTATGGTCTTTTGCTTTGGGGTAACAGTACAGATGCTATTAAAGCCTTTACGGCCCAAAAGAAATGTATTCGAGCTATGAATGGTTTGGCACCAGATTCATCGTGTAAACCGTATTTCAAAAAATTACACATTTTGACGCTGCCATGTATGTACATACTAAATTTGGTATGTTTTGTTAAAAATAATATACTTTTATTCACAAAGCTAAGAAATACTGCACAGAGAAACTTGAGGCATACTGAAAGATTGACACATAGTGTAATGCCAAGCACTAGCCTCTATAGAAAAAATTGTTCAGCTATGTGTATAAAAATTTTCAATGCACTGCCTATAGAGTTTCAATCACTCCCAAAGGTAAGTTTTCGCAGGGTTGTCAAACAATGGCTTGAGGAGCAATGCTTCTACTCTGTTGAGGAATATTTAAATTTTATGATAAGGATTAGGGATCGATATTAAAATGAATTATGTAACTACTATCATATTATTTTAATTAAATTAAATGTAATAAAATTATTATGATGATTTTGAAAACATGTTATTAATTTATTAGTTGTGAAAATGTAATTAATGTATTAGATAAACATTTGTATGTCAACATTATGACAAAACATGCTGGACTTAAATAATTTACCAACCTGTAATGTACCATGTTTTCTGCAAATAAATTATGATTATGATTATGATTATGATAAATATGAAAAGTTAAGCCTAATTATAATAACCTATATATGTTTCTACAAAAAAAATGTGTATAATAATATATTCATCCTATACTTAAGTACCCACAGAAATGTCGCATCTGAACTTATTAATTTCATAATCTATATTCCATAACACGAGATGGCGTCTTAGGAATAATTTGTTTTATTATTTAACTATGATACTTTTTTATTGATTAAATATCTTTTTAACCGATGAAAAGTAATTCCTTGGTTTTTATTGTCATTTCTTGAATTATTTGTGCAATATCTAAGTACACAAGACGGCGTATTTTTATCAAGAGATTTTTAAATCAACACAACACGTGAGAACTCTACAAGCGCCTAGCGAGTGACTGATTAAAGTGCGGTGTATGCACCGCAGTTGAGTGGAACAGAGTAGCTGAATGCAGTGTCTCCTCTAGTACGTAGTACATAATAGCTCAATGCTAATTTACTGAAAATAATATTTTATTTGGCTAGGGTGAGAAACCACTGCGTTGCAATATATGCGGCGAGTCGTTTGCACATTCCGCCGGACTAGCGGTGCACAGACGTAAGCATACAGGATTGACGCCGTATCAATGTATTCTGTGCCCGCGCAGCTTCCGAACTGTTGGCCACCTGCAGTATCATATAAGGTATAAAACTCTAATTATTTTCAAATTAAATGTGTCAGTGGTTTTGTTGGTTTGCCCTTCTTTAGCTAAGCAGCAGAGCAACGAATCGACGTGATGTTTTTGTATACAGATAGTTTATGGGCCGGAGAGTGACGCTATAACAAACGATATAAAAACGTATGCTTTCTGAGGGATCGTCTGGAGCGCAATTCTTTAATTACCACTTCATGTGACACTGGCTAAACGGATTTTTATGAAATTTAGTATGCAGGTGACGTAGATGATCGCTACATGTTTTTTGCATGCTTTTTGTCCCGGATATCTATAAACTTAGCTCTGTTATGGTTCCTCTTCAGCGATGAGATAAATACTGGCAGTTGTTACGAGTTTCTAGAATATTTTAATACTTACCTGGAAGTTATCAGATATTCTCCTTTCATTGTTATCTGGTATTTCTTGCTTTTTCCTTTCAACTACTTCTTTTACTCTATTATTTAGACGTCTGAAGACTGCCTTTTCTTCTTTCAATCTCATCATTCATACCGCCAGAATTACTAGCAACCAGCTAGTAAATCTAGCCATGCTCTCTGTGTTACAACTTCCATCCGTACCTCATCATCCCACCATAACTTATTATTTTTTTCTTTCATTCGTTCTTTTACTTATCTTACATACTACGGTGGTTGTATTCACCAAATATTTCTTAACATTATCCCACACAGTCGTCAAATCTAAATCATTCATACAGAATTCATCCAAACCACTAATATTGTCTCTCAGTCTACATTTATACTTCTCTTTTTATATATTTATTAATCCTTTATTACAACACACCTTCACCTAGGCGCTACAAAGTGCTCTGTGCCATTTTCTACCAGTCAACTCTAAAAAAAACCGCCTGTTGTATTTTATATATACTAGATGATTTTTTTACCGCCTGGAAAAAATAAGGTGTAGCAAGTGAACGAAATAAAAGCCTATGTCACAGATTTTTTTTAAATTTTTAATTTATTTTATATTAACGTATTATGAAATTGATCTATCTATAATAAGCACTACTAATTGGATATGTATTATTTTAATTTCGATAGTTTTAATTGATTGATTTATTTAATAGTTCCTGTACATATATACTTCGATAGGAAAATGGTAAAAAGCATAATTATGTACACAGGTACTACTTTTTTCATGATGAAATTTCTTCCAGCGGGCTTATTGAAGGATAGTTAAAGGAAATATAGGTAGTCAAAGTGTTAGTGTTTTTCTGTTTGTTTATTAAAGAAAAATTGTACAAAAAGGGTTATATATATATATATATATATATATATATATATATATATATATATATATATATATATATATATATATATATATATCTAATGTAAATTCAATATATTAAATATGCATAAAGCACTGAATGACAAGCACTCATTGCTCCACATACATTCAGCGTAGCCAAAGACGGGCTTCGGCAATCCACTTTCCGCTACTCCGGGAGACAAATCGTGACGGGTGGCGAACTTAATGTTGAATAGTAATACATAGTAGTAATTGTTCAGGGTAAAGGTGATTCACGTTACACCGTGTCGCGATCGGCCCGGGCCTCGGTCGAGACCCGGCTGGGACATGGTCAAACATCTTAGCATACTTTTTGTATGAAGTGATTCATACTTGACCGTGGCCCAGCCGTGCGCTGCCAGGACTCGACTCGGGGCACGGCTTCGATATTTCGGTGATTATTGTTTCCCGGTTCCGGCTCGGCCCGCCCCGACACGTTGTAACATGAACGTGTACGCCGGGCACCCCGTAGGGCAGTCGACGTCAAATCTTTGTGATGTGAGGTCTGGTTTTAGTTTTTCAAGTAAATAAGTAAAGCACTCTTTAGACATTCTAAAATAAACATAAAACTTGCTCTCGTCATCCATTAATTCTTTGTAGAGTAAAGCGAATCTTCCTTCTACTTCTCGCTTTCTCCAGGTTTGGTGTACACCCCATCTTATTTTAGTAGTTTCGCTTCGTTTTTCCAATGCTTCGTCATCGATGGCAATTGCAATAGCTGCCAATTCAAGTTGTGAAAATTGCATATTTAACTCAAGCGTCACGTCTATCGACTGATGAAATCACTAGTAGACAGAACACCTATCACAGACACGGCCGTGCAAAGATGCGTGTATATGCATACAGGCCGGTGTAGCATGAATGACTGGCTCGGTCGACGCATGGTGGCACGTCCACTCTCCCCGGGTGGAGCCCGGCCCGGTCGCGACACGGTGTAACGTGAATCGCGCCGTTACGATGTTGTCATGTGAAAGTTGTGATTATTTGTTAATGTGTGTCATGACATAAATGTAACAAATATTTACAACTTTAACTGGAAACTGCGAAACAAGTCCTCCGATGGTGTTATAAATCTGTGGTTTTATATTTCTATTGCTTCCCAATCGCCCGCTTCCCAAAGCAGAACTAAGTTAAGCCCCTTATACTACGTGTCACGTAACATAATAAATAAGTGTGTACTATAGTTGCACTAATTTTATTCCTCACCATATAGGTTTTGAAAAGTTTCCAGTACTTCTGATTCTGTTGCATTTGGGTCGTACTGTTTTTTTATCTTTCATTTTACGAATCATTTAGTTTGGCACTTGAAATTTTGTACAATTACGGTTACCGATCCGGATCTCTATGGTTCTGAAGGTTAGAGAACAGGAGAGCGATCGCAGTAGAAAATTGTGTCCCAGAAATATGGACACCATTAGTGAGGCGCTGCGATTGCTAAGTTTGGTCAATAAAAGTCATTTTCAGTCTATTTTTCCGATCAGATGCTAAACCACTCGCACATCCACGCACAATAAAATATTTCTTCATTTCTAAATGTTTCTTTTTGTAAAAAAATACAACATTACGGAACATGAAAATTTGTACAATATTCAACTAACTTCATCTACTTGTACTCATAAACAGCTAACTTCGCAGCCACTACTCACCGACGTTCACGCCGCTATACATTCTACAATTTTCAAGGACAGGCGGGCTATGCCTTAGTACGTAGTGATCGTTCTCCTGTTCTCTAACCTTCATGGTTCACAAGTTGGTGTGTTCCATTATACGAAATAATTTTTTTTTACTTTAGACAATTAATGTATATTTTAATACGGTAATCAAATAGCTGCCGTATACCGTATTTTTGCTGCCTAAGATACTGAATACCGTATATTACGGCAATTGCCGTATCAAGAACAACGCTGCTACGTGACCAAAACAATAAGGCGCATGACAGCTAAGACGTCATTACAACTAGGGAAGGAACACCGGAACGGAGAAAGCTCGGGGATAGAGGGGGGGGGGGGTGCGGACGCCGAAACCGCAGCCATGCGGTAATTGCGCCTAATTCTATTGGCCAAGTTATACATATTTTGTTATTAATTCATTACTGCAGTGATAACAAAAACAAAACTGTTCTCAGATGATGTCATAATAAAGATGGTCAATTAAGGCTGTTTGCGAAACCGTGGTTAATGCCGTGTAAAGTTTGGCATTTTTTAATTTGTATTTTTTTTTTAATTCTAGAAGACACACAGGCGCTAAAAACTTTGAATGCGACACTTGTGGCCGAGCTTTTATTACCAGGAGTGATCTCAAACAACATCTTTTGTCGCATTCTGGAGAGAAACCACATATATGTTGCATTTGTGGTATGCGTTTGACGCGTGCCTCTCATCTTAAAAGACATATACGTTATTTACATAATAATGTGAAGGAATCAAATGTAAAAGAATCACCCTTAGAATGTTCCATCAAGCAAGGAAGAGAATGTGATAAAACGAAGATACTTGCTGATGCAAGCGATAATAATGTGGTAAATAATTAGAAGAAGATTGTAAACTTGATGTTTTTTTAATTATGAGGAAAATTATTTTTGCTGTGATTTATTTGGATTTAGAAATACCTCTTAATTATAAGAATATAAAACAATCATTGTTTTTAATTTATTTATTTCCAAGTAATAATGTACCTTCGAGTTTTAGTTGATTCATGAGAGATATGTGTTAAGGACGCGTTTGCAAATCAAGCAAAATTAGGGTGTTTTTCGGTAGATTTTGTGACAAAACTAAACCAAATCGAATATAAGTAAAAACTGCCATGTATAGATTGGTTCTTTATTTGCAAACGTCTGTAACTCTTTTGTTGAAAATAATAATTGTTTATATTGTAAAAACGAACTTACGTTGCCATTTTCTACAAAATTAACGATACCGGCTTGAGTTTGGGTACATTTTTTGGTCTATTATAAACATATTTAAAACAATTTAAAAATAGTATAAGTAGACAGACATATCCAATTTAAGAAACCTGTATTTATTTTTTATCAAAATGTCACAAATAGTCGTAGAAAAAATAAAAACTGATGCACATTTTTTCACATATTTTGCTAATACGGATGAATCATAAGCTATTGCAATGAGGGCTATTTTATTTTTGGTGCCTGCTTTGATTTATTGTATAGAGATTTCGATGAAACCACAGTCCGCGCTCGGCCGCCGTCGTGAGTGGACACCAAAGGGTATTAGTGTTCTGTGGTGGACACTATCGCCTGTTTGCAGCAGCTCATGCTGAAAAGATCGTTGTACATACACGAAATATTAGAAAAAAAAACACAAATTGGATACATAAGTACTTGACAAGGTAAGATAAAATTATTATTTTTATACTCACAGTTTTTATTTAGCTAAAAATAAGTAGGATTTATATATTCCACAATATTCCACAACTATCACACAACGCCATCTAGTCCCAAGCTAAGCAGAGCTTGTGTTATGGGTACTAGACAACTGATAAACATACTTATATATTTCTAAATACATAAATATTATAGATAAATTACACCCAGACACAGAACAAATGATCGTGCTCATCACACAAACATTTGTCCTGGGTGGGAATCGAACCCACGACCTCCGGCATAGCAGTCAGGGTCACTAACTACTAGACCAACAGGCCTATCATATAAGGGTCTGGAGGTAAGTTTATATATACATATGAACTTACCTCCAGACTTGATAGTGACCTGAAGGTGTAATTTGGTGGCCGCTATTTGAAGTCCTCGCCGATTAGAAATAGGTGTGTCGAGTTTGGGCTCGTTTTTTTACTTATGATGAGTCCTTACCTCAAGACTTGATAAAGTGACCTGAAGGTGTACTTTTGTGACCGCTATTTGATCTTCTCGCCGAGTAAAACTAGGTGTGCCGAGTTTGGGCTCATTTTGTTAGTTATGATGAGACCTTACCTCCGGACTTGATGGAGTGACATGAAGGTGTAATTCGGTAATTACAACTGGAATTCCTAGACAAGTAGAACGAGGTGTGCCGAGTTTGAGTTCGTTTTGTTAGTAATGATGAGACCTTACCTCCGGACTTGATGGTGTGACCTGAATGTGGACTTTCGTGACCGCTATTTTAACTTCTCGCCGAGTAAAACTAGGTGTGCCGAGTTTGGGCTCATTTTGTTAGCTATGATGAGATCTTACCTCCGGACTTGATGGTGTGACCTGAAGGTGTACTTTCGTGACCTCTATTGGAACTCCTGGACGAGTGGAACTAGGTATGCCAAGTTTGGGCTCATTTTGTTAGTTATGATGAGACCTTACTTCCGGACCTGATGGTGTGACCTGAATGTGGGCTTTCAGACCGCTATTGGAACTCCTTGCCTAGTATAACTAGGTGTGCCGAGTTCGGGCTCATTTTGTTAGCTATGATGAGACCTTATCTCCGGAATTGATGGTGTGACCTGAATGTGGACTTTCGTGACCGCTATTTGAACTTCTCGCCGAGTAAAACTAGGTGTGCCGAGTTTGGGCTCATTTTGTTAGTTATGATGAGACCTTACCTCCGGACTTGATGGTGTGACCTGAAGGTGGACTTTCGTGACCTCTATTGAAACTCCGAGACGAGTGGAACTAGGTGTGCCGAGTTTGGGCTCATTTTGTTAGTTTTGATGAGACGTTACCTCCGGATCTGATGGTGTGACCTGATTGTAGACTTTCGAGACCGCTATTGGAACTCCTCGACGAGTAGGACTAGATGTGCCGAGTTTGGGCTCGTTTGTTATTTATGATGAGACCTTACCTCCAGACTTGAGGGAGTGACTTAAAGGTGTACTTCGGTGAATGCTTCTATTACTTATGCTTCATTTCTTGTTGATCTTGTTTTTATAAAGTGAATATTGTATAACTTTCATAACTCATATTGTTTTAGATGCCGAGATCTAAGACGTTTGGCAAAATCTCTCGTAAAGGTGTTCGTGTCCTTAGAAATAATTTAAAAATTGGAAGACAGTTAGTATACAGTAGGGCGGTAGAGACAGCGACGCGCAACTTGTTACCATGGATGGTACAAGGATCTGAATCTCCTGCGACTGCGATGAAATATTTCGTGAGTTATTAAAAAAATCTTGTACAGACGTTTTGACTGCGAAGGTATTGTCATTTTCTAAACCATAACGTGATCAGTTCTTTTGATTACCGACAAAAAATGTCTACGCTAAGTGGTCTAGAATCATGTGCTGAATTCATGGTAATAGTTTGTGCGTCGATGTCCCTGTCACCCTGTATATTTGTTGAAACGTCACATTCTTAATTGGGAACATAACCGTCATAAGTTATTTTTCTACAGATTTCTTAAAGGCAGTCGCAATACTCATGATACATCTGAGGTGTATCCAGAAGGATGTAATCTAATGGGTAGTCGTACTTCCAATGAAAACAATCTGGAAACAACTGACGTAAGTTATAATTTAACAGTACAGTACGTATACATACTGTTGTGTTATGATTATTTTGTTACTTTATTTTTCACAAAAAATAACAAGTATAGCAATATTTGTTTTGTTTTTAGAACCCCATATATGAAGAAATAGAACCGTTCCAGGTTTCAGACAGAAGGATCATAGAAATAGATTATTTTATGAAACAACTTTGTGAAATTGGGAACCATAGTTCGATGTTCAATTGTAATTTGAGTACTATCGAAATCATAAATGAAAAAAGGATTAGACTTAACTCTACTTTTCATATGAAGTGTCAAATGTGTGGTGCTAAGTTCATTTTAAAATCTTCCAACGATTCGGAAAATAAAATGGATGTGAACGAGGAAGTCGCGGCCGGTATAATGACTATTGGTGCTGGGGTTACGCAGCTAAATACTGTGCTGTGTCATGTAAATATACCACCAATGTCGATACGATTGTACCAATCTAAACACGACATAATTTGTCAGTGGTGGAAAAAAACTGCGCAGCACTATATGATCCAGGCTGGTAAGGAGGAAAAAGATCATGCTTTATCTATTGGGAGCACAAATGATGATGGCATAGCGATGATAACTGTATCAGGTGATGCATGTTGGTCCAAGCGTTCGTATGGAAATAATTATAGTGCCTCTTCTGGAGTTGGTGCAATTGTAGGAATGTATTCAAAGAAAGTCTTATATTACGGAGTGAAAAATAAGATTTGTAATATCTGTTCACGAGCACAAACAAAGGGAACTCTCCCACCGAAACATACTTGTTTCAAAAATTTTCAAGGTCCTTCTACTGCATTGGAAGCAGTAATAATAACGCAGGGCTTTAAAAAGTCCGTAGAAATGCATGGAGTTATTTACAACCATTACGTTGCAGATGGTGATTCAAGTACATATGCTAGTATTCGAAATTCAAGGCCATATGTCAACGTAACAGTGGGTAAAATTGAATGAAAAAACATTTATTACGAAATTATTGCAAGGGCCTTCTTTCCATTTCTAATAATAGCACACACCACATAAGGAGCAGAAAAATCCTAAAAGAAAATTATTTACGGATACGTTGGGGCGTTGAGAGCAGTGTCAAATATTGGACGAGGAAGGACATTACTTTCGAAGAAAAAGTAAAACATATTAAAAATGACATTTTGGTCCCTACCACATATTTGGTGATCACAACAAATGCTCATCGTATTTTTGTATCGATGACATTAAAAAACGCGATGTGAACATGGTACCAGAATTGACAGCATACGGCGTATTTCAAAAAGTTGAAGTTTTGGCCCAACGTCTTTCACTGCATGCTTATAGTTTCGTATACAATGAAACGAATAATGCGACGGAAAGTTTTAATGCACGAGTTGCAAAGTTTACAGGAGGTAAAAGAGTTAACTTTACCCAGCGGGGATCCTATTTGGCCCGTTGCGCTGCAGCAGTCGTTTCCTATAACACAGGTGTCCTACAGTCGGCTGTGCACAAATTTATTTTTAACACAGACGCTAATCCCGAAATAGTCCACTTAGAAGAAATACGGCAAAAACAAAATCAAACAAGGCTAGAGAGAAAAATAAAAAAAAAGAAACAAAAATCAGACCTAAAATGTCTAAACAAGATGCATATTATGGTGAAAATTGCCAAAAAGTTGACATGAATGAGGAAGAATACAAGGAGGCCAAATTAAAATTTTTGAAGGCATTAGAACTTTCGGAGGGCGAAAAGGAAAAATTAGAAAAAGACACCATATTACAGAGCGGAAGTCCGTTATGGTTAGAAACGCGGAGAAAGCTCCTGACAGCGTCTTGGTTCGCGATAGTCTGCAAACGTCGCTCGACAACTGAATGTGGTCCACTCATAAAACAAATTCTCTATGGAAAAGATCTAAGCAATGTGCCGTCCATAAAGCATGGCAGAAGTAATGAAGAGACTGTGATTCGAGAACTCGAAAAGGTTTTGAATACCCATATAGAACAGTGCGGGTTATTCATAGACCAAGAATTTCCCTTTCTAGGAGCAACCCTAGATGGAAAATATGAGCTTGGCATAATTGAAGTCAAATGTCCATCTTCGGCATATCAGATGGAACCAGAAGACGCCATTAAACTTAAAAAAGTTGGTTTTTGGTTGCCTACAGCAGGTGACACATTCAAGATTAACAAAAAACATAAATGGTATTACCATATTCAAGGGCAACTGCGCATTACTAGGCAAGATATTTGTGTGTTTGCTATTTGGACAGGCCCTGGCAAAATCAAGTACCAGAGTATAGAAAAAGATCCACAATTCTGGAAAGAGAAAATTGAACTTCCTTTAATTCGGTTTTACAAAAACTGTCTCCTCCCAGAATTAATTGACCCACGACAGACTAGGAATATGGAGCTGAGAGCACATTCTTTACAGATTGAAAAAAATATTTTAAAAATAAATAATTGCTGACTTTTCGTTTATTGTTTTAATAATCATTGAAATATATATCTATCTCTATCTATCTATATATATATATATATATATATATATATATAAACAAGTTGGAAGATAAAGTCTCATCATAAGAAATAAAAAGAGCCCAAACTCGGCACACCTAGTTCTACTAGTCTAGGTGTTCCAGTTTTAATCACCAAATTACACCTCCAGGTCACTCCATCGAGTCTGGGGGTAAGGTCTTATCATAACTAACAAAACGAAACCAAACTCTGCACACCTAGTTCTACTAGTCTAGCAGTTCCAGTTGTAATCTCCCAATTACACGTCTTATCATAACTGACAAAACTAGCCCAAAGACTACAGCTAACATCTCGCTGCCAGTAGAGGGCTTCCAGTGCCAAGCAGTTTCTGGAGTAGGTATTCGTATTTCGTATTTATAAGTATATTTCTGAGGTATAAGAAATGAAAAAACAAATTCAATCTTTCAAATTATAAAAATAATTTTATTTGACTACGACACAAAATAAACATTAGTCTACGATTGCCTCAGCTAACCGTGCGTAGACTTGTGTGCGTGACCCATGTCAATGTAATAGTTCGGTTCTATACCTATCAATTTTGTAAACGCGTCCTTAAACTAACGTAAATCCTCTTCCACAATTTTAAGGTTGGTACAACAGTATAGACAAACCTTCTTTTATTGATAGCTTGGGATATGAAATATGATTTATCGAAATGTTCGAAACAAATGGTGCTAGTCCGTATAGGTATCCAAGATTAGTGATTTCTACAAGCTGCAATCCAAGTTTGCTACTAATAGAATAATAAATCAATCTATACATATAATAAATCTGTAGAAAAATCGTGTCTGTAATTCTAATATCGAGTCGTTGAAGTTTCTGGTAGGCCCAGAGGCGATTGTTTCCTTTACCTACTACTTACTAAATTTGCATAGCACATATGAATAAACATTTTAGTCTATTCTTTAGTTGTATTACGTTAATGCCAAAATTAGGTTAATATACTGTGTTTTTTAAAATAGTCGGCTGTGGCAGAATACCAGCGGTGACCTAAAATCACCACATAGCTGAGTCACAGGCCAGTTTATCTCATTACTGTTATGTTACTTAAGTATGTTTCTAAGTTAAGTTTGTGATGATTTCTATTTGTAAATTTTGAATAACATGTGTAAACTGAGACAAATAAAAAGCTTATTATTATTATTATTAATATTTTTGAAGAAGAAAAAGTAGTCCCGGGGACTAAACTACGGGTACTGAAGCTATATTAGTGGTTTTTAGAATTTTGTCTATCTGTCTGTCTGTGTATTCAAGATTCACGCAAATACTACTGAACAGATTTCCATGAAATTTGTGTGTAAGTAGTTAGGGATCCGAGGCTACTTATAGCTACTTTTTATCCGATTATGGAACTCTAAAAAAAAGAAGGTTACGTTTTAATTTTTCTTTCGAGTTAAGTAATTTTATAATAACTGCTTATAATCCCTTAGTCATAAGGTCGATTACGTAGAGTTCTTATATGTAAACTGTATTTATAACTAAAGTTTAATATATTATATTAACCGATATACTTAGTTTAAAATTACACTGACTATCGTATGTCTGTGTTTTAAAAACATCGCCATCTATTATTCAAAGGCAAAAAGTGTTACGTTTTCCCTTCAGTCCCTGATAAATTATTTACTCATATTAATGTTTTATTAAAAGAATTTGCCTTATTTATGATAATTACAAGCTTTTTTTATGTATGAATTGCTATGAAATTTTGAATTTCATTATAAAAATGGAGTTTGATTTAATACGTAATAGTGCCATCTAAGAAAAATTCAAAAGTTAATATTAATACAGTAAGTAGGATTCTCCTACGCCGCCGCTTCAATGCGATTTCGGAAAAAAAAATTTATTAAGGTTGTTTTATTAAGTAGATATTTGCCTTTTTAAATTGTATATACTATATAAATATACAATGAACAGTTACCATTTTATTAGAAGTTATGACCTTATCTGTCCTTTAATAGTAATGTACCTGTTTTATTTGTTTTATAATATTTAAGATGTCACTGTTTTATTTCGCCATTTTCCGTGAGATGGCATTGCTAAATATCTACGTATAATGAATACGCCTATAACCCATAATGAATTGGCCTAACTATGAACCAATGAAGGAAATGAAACGAAACCAATTTTATTTTTCAATATAATCACCATGAATACTAACACACTTCTGACATCTGTGAATCAACATCTCTAAACCTTTATAAAAATAATCACATTTTTTATCCTCAAAATGACTGAAGACGGCCGCCTGCAACTTTTCATCGCTTGATAATTTTCTTCCTCTTTAGTCCCGCTTTAAATTTGGAAATAAATAATAGTCGGACGGGGCCATATCTGGACTGTAAGGTGGATGTTGAACTTCTGTGAACCCGCATTGACGAACTGCATCCTTCGAAACACCAGCGGTATGAACAGGGGCGTTGTCATGGAGCAACAGGACACCTTTAGACAGCTTGCCTCTTCGTTTTTCCTTTATCTTGTCTCGTAATTTATATATTAAAGAAGCATAATATTCGCCGTTCACGACTGTATTACGTTCTTTAAAATCCACCATCAAAATGCCTTGAAAATCCCAAAATATTGTGCACATCAGTTTTTTAGTCGATTGTTGCACCTTTGCCTTTCTAGGGGGCTTTTCACCCTTATAACGCCATTCCATTGACTCGCGCTTGCTTTGTGGATCATAATACAAGATCATAGTTTCATCACCAGTCACTAGCCGCTCGATCACAGTCTTTGGATTTTCGCCACAAAGATCCAAAAACTCCGAAGCGCAGCGCACTCTTTCCTGTCTCTGTACCGCTGAAAGAAGTTTCGGTACCCATCTTGCACTCACTTTTTTCATGTGAAGATGTTCATGGATCGCGCGATGAGCGGTATTCTTAGAGAGCCCAAGCCTTGCTGCAATTTCTCTAATCTTCAAACGGCGGTCACTCAGAACCTCCTCTTCGATAAGAGCAATCGTTTCGGGAGTGAGCACTTCCACAGGTCGACCGTCGTGGCCAAAGTCTTCGACGGTTTCTCTCCCGAGGCGAAACTCTTTCACCCAATTTTTCACTGTGCTATAGGAGGGGGAAGACTCCTTATACACGCCATCCAATCGTTCTTTTATTTGGGCAGGGGATAAACCTTCTTTAAACAGAAACTTTATGACACTTCGATACTCAGTTTTCGACATTTTGAAAAAATACGCGACTCTCGTTATTCAAATGCCTGTTAAACTAAGACAAAGCATTTCATGTCGATGCATGTTTCTTATATTAAGTGCACGATAAACGTACTATTTATGAGTTTACTCTTTTTGAGGTCTCGAAATTCAGAGAGGCGGAAACGGAGTTCTCGTTGAAGACGATTGGCCGCGCGCCTATATTCGGGGGTGGGATATTTTGCTGCTCTCCGGAAAGCAGCTTTTTTGGCTTTTAATAGGTTGCTAATATGTAGGGGAAGCCCACTATTGTTAGCAACCGGGACAACCCTTTCGTTCTCCTTAAGGGAGGATTTAATAAGGGTGGAGAGTGAATCGACCGCGGTGTCGTTTTTTTCGGGACTGTCTAAGTCCGACGGTAGGGAGATGGTAGAGTCCAGAGCTTTAGCTAGAGACTCCTTGAATCCCTTCCAGTTAGTGAAGGTTTTTGTGTGTGTTGGGGGAGGTGGCTGATGGCCAAGAATGAGGGAGACCGGTCGGTGATCGGATTCTAGATCGTCTAGTGTCTCGATTGCTCTGAGGTTGAGAGAAACTCCTTGGAGTAACGCAAAATCTAGTACATCGGGGGCGTGATCGGTGTTATCGGGAAAGTGAGTAACACCGAGGGGACTATGGACGGTAATATCAAGAGACTGCGTGATATCGAGCAATATCTTGCCACTAGGGGACGTAGTACGGCATGTCCATTCAGAATGCTTGGAGTTGAAATCTCCAAACATAATGACTGAATTGCCTAAAGATAAAATGGCCTCAAATTTTTTTTTGAGGGGATGGGTTCCTGAAGGGATGTTACAGGAGGCTATGAGGATGGACTGATGTCCAGTCATAGCTAGCCTGCATACCGTGGCTTCCATGTTGGTAAGCTGCGGAGTAGAAATGGGCGAGCAATGAAATGTCTTTTTGTAATAGATGGCTGTTCCGCCGCCTCGGCGGTCGGGTCTGTCGTTACGAAGAAGAGAGAAGTTTTTAATAGAAAGGCCTTTAGCGTCCTTGGTTTTGAGATTAGTTTCCTGTAGGAGGAGGAAATCGACTTCACGATTCCGAAGAAAGAGCTTAAGCTCTGGGAGGTTATTTCGCAAGCCGCGAATATTAAATGATACAAGCGATAAACCCTTAGGTTTGATACGACCGTGAGATTTTGGTAGAGTAATTTGCACTGACATTGAAGTTAAGTTAATTAAGTTAACTTAACATACAACGCTAACAGGAGATTATTATGCTCTGCAAGAGCGAGGAGACGTTCTTGGGGGGAATTCGCAGCGGGCAGTTTGCGTGCTACTACCGTGATTTCCCTGATGTCTATATTCCTGATAGCGGAATATAGTGTATTGTAGTCATCAGCTGTGGGCTCTGACTCATGGGAGTAGGAGGTTGTCCGCGGTGGGTCTGCCTTTTTGGGTCCCCAGGGAAAGACTGGAGGCTGCATTGGCTTGGAGAAGCCCGGAGGGGGCCGAATTATGCCCTGAGGGGGCCTAGGGGGACCCTGAGAGGGTCGAGAGAAGCCCTGGATGGGCTGAGAAAGGCCCTGACGGGGCCGTTGGTGGAGGGCCGGGAATGAGCGGTCATTAACCGGCGGTGGAGCTTGCCTACTGGGGCGAGGTTGAGGTGCGCAGGGGCAACCCCTGTATTTAGCCGGGTGTCCTGTCTGTTTGCACAGGCCACATGCGGGCGGGGATTCGGCGTGTTTGGGCCGGGGACACTCTTTAGTGTTGTGGGGTTCGAGGCACTTAACGCACCTGGGTGGGGCGGAGCAGTTGGCCGCCGCATGACCATATAGTTGGCAGCGGTGGCACTGCGCCGGGAAACCGCGCCTATGTGGGGGCTCGACCTTCACTCTCGACAGGCCACACACTGTACGTACCTGCCGGAAGATGGCTTTAGCCTCCGACACGTTGGATGGGATGATTAGGGCCAGGTTGAATCTCTTGCCCGTTCTACTGTGCATTTTATGCACGGCTTCTACGGGAAAGCCTTGGGACTTAAGGTCCTCAAGGATTTCCTCGTTAGAGAACTCGAAAGGGACGCCTCGGATGACGGCCCTGACTTTACGCTCTTCCGGGAGAGCGTAAGTGTGATAAGAAACTCGTTCGGCTGTGAAAATTTGATGAGTTTTCGGAAGTCTTCAATGGAGTTTGGGACGATTTTGATGGATTCGCCTAGGTTGATGGC
The DNA here is from genome assembly GCA_036936625.1 of Parnassius smintheus behrii. Classification (NCBI taxonomy): domain Eukaryota; kingdom Metazoa; phylum Arthropoda; class Insecta; order Lepidoptera; family Papilionidae; genus Parnassius; species Parnassius smintheus. The sequence goes on from JAUPFT010000013.1 coordinate 16,231,569, forward strand.
ATTATCGTACTTGATTCCTGCGTCGTAGCAGGTTTTCGACAGCTGGGTAAATTTTGCCTTGTCTCTTAGGAAGACAGGGGGCGGGACTTGCTTCTTAGCAAGGACTGGAGCACAACGAGAGGCTGGTTTGGACGGTGTGGGGATGTCTAGTGACATAAGTGGGACGGCGGCAGCGGCGGGGGCTGCGGAGTTCTGTTGCACTTGGTTTGATTTCATTTTATAGTCCATTTTTCTGTCCATCAAGTATTGGCTGCACGTTATAGGTATTTGATTTAATTTTTTTTTAAAATTTGTGATATCGTTACATCATCTGGCACTGAGTTAAATCTACGCATTATAATAATTTGTGACAATTGTTATAGTTGTGATATCAATGTTTTTAGCTTAATTTTCCATTCTTTGACCTTTCATTACATCTTACGGATTTCCTGATATTTTGTCTTACGATATGGTATTAGTTGCTTGTATTTATTAAAGCTATATTAATATTTTAATTAACAGTATTACTAATAGTATTAGTTGTTTGGTTGTTGAATAAAATTAAAAAAATGCCCCAAAAAAGAAAAGTAGTGTTTCTCAATACACTAAAAGTGCCAAAAGGATGCGTGAGCACTGTTTAGCTTACAATAGAGAACAAACTGCGTAATCTCAGGCATCAGAGTCCAGTTTTCATAATGAAGCGCACTTAGCTACAGGTCGCGAACGCCACGCGATGTCTCGCGCTTCGGAAACTTAACAAATTACTCACAGCATTTAACAGTAGACCGTAAATGTCATGTCGAGTCTCGCGTTTCAGAGACGTTTACCCACTATTTGGAGATCAATGCCTCGCGCTTTGGAGACGTTTCCGGATTATTCAGAAGGCTTGACTGCAGATCGAGAGCCTCATGCTGAGTCACGCTCTTCGGAAACGTTTACGCAGTATTTAGACCGCTTGAATGCAGAACGTGAACGTCATGCTGAGTCTCGCACCTCGGAAACGTTTACAAAGTATTCAGAACGGTTAACTGCAGAAACCGTGAACGTTATGCTGAGTCTCGGGCTTCGGAAACGTTTACGCAGTATTCAGAACGTTTGACTGCCGTACCGTGAACGTCATCCTGTCTCGCGCTTCGGAAACGTTTAGGGAGTATTCAAAACGGTTGACTGCAGACCGTGAACGTCATGCTGAGTCTTGGGCTTCGGAAACGTTTACGCAGTATTCAGAACTCTTGACTGCAGACCGTGAACGTCATCCTGTCTCGCGTTTCGGACACGTTTACGGAGTATTCACAATGGTTGACTGCAGACCGTGAACGTCATGCTGAGTCTCGGGCTTCTGAAACGTTTACGCAGTATTTAGAATGCTTGACTGCAGACTGTTAACGTCATCCTGAGTCTCGTGCTTCGAATACGTTTATGCAGTATTCAGAACTGTTTATTGCAGACCGTGAACGTCATGCTGAGTCTCGGGCTTCGAAAATGTTTACGCAGTATTCAGAACGCTTGACTGCGGACTGTGAACGTCATGCTGTCTCGGGCTTCGGAAACGTATACGCAGTATTCAGAACGCTTGACTGCAGACCATCTGCGACACAATGAGTCTCGCACTTCGGAACTGTTAACAGAGTACTTAAAACGCTTGACTGCAGACCGGCAACGTCATGCGAGATCACTTGCTTCGGTATCATTTACTCGACATGAATCGACGTTAGCAGCAGATTAAAAAAAGCTGTTCGGTTAGTAGAGCACTTGAAACGCAGCAGGAGCATGACTTACGGCTAGAATTGGCAAGAGGGTGTTATGAAAATTTGAATCGAGTTTGGAGAAACGAGACAGAAGATGAACGCGTAAATCGGTTAGAAGCTGATCGTATTCGTACTTTTATAAATCGTTCATCCACCTTTCCTCCGCCGTCAAGTAGGAATAGAGGGAACTGGACTAATCTCCCTTGGGTTGATAAAGAAATTAGTAGTTTTACTTACATTTCCAATATAAACTATAGTGACTTTGCCAACATTGCAAGAATGATTCGCACTTGTAGTCATTGTCAAGCACTTAAGTGGCCTATAGAATCAAACGGGTTTTAGCAATTATTATTTTATATTTTGTATGCCTACTGGCAGGACATTGAGAACCTACCTTGTATTTTACTATGACGTATATTAAGATCTGTAAAATAACCTATGTTCACAAAATAAACTGATTTGATTTGATTTGATTTCTGGCTGGTTCTTCCCAGGACAGAGGTTTTTTTGAGAACCAGTAGTAAATGAAAAAATTGACTTTCAGTAAGTATTGTTGTAATCTACATTGAATAAAAAAGTTTCTGTTTCGACTCTAGTACGGCTTTGAAACCGGACATATCGGGGTTAACCCGATGCAGCATACCTTAGAGCTCGGAGATAACACTGGCGTTTAAATTTGGGAAATGTTGTCAACTTATATTGACTTGTTAATAGTAATCAGAAACGAAATATAATTGTAAAAATGTTGGTTCTACCTCAGGCAAAAGCTTACCAATTCAGTGATAATCTTGCCTACTTTTAAAGTGCAGGACTTTAAAAGTAGGCATAAATGTTCCATGTACCACTTGCTTAGCCGCGAAATAAGTCATCTGGAATGCCCCGTTGTATGACCGTATACTATCTAAAAACTGCTTGGAGTGAGAATAGCCACCATTAAGTAGTGATTTAAGAGGTTCTGGGGGCTCTTGAAATATTTCCAATTGTACTTTGCCAGCTAAACAGCAAAACCCGTTTGATTCTATAGGCCACTTAAGTGCTTGACAATGACTACAAGTGCGAATCATTCTTGCAATGTTGGCAAAGTCACTATAGTTTATATTGGAAATGTAAGTAAAACCACTAATTTCTTTATCAACCCAAGGGAGATTAGTCCAGTTTCCTCTATTCCTACTTGACGGCGGAGGAAAGGTGGATGAACGATTTATAAAAGTACGAATACGATCAGCTTCTAACCGATTTATGCGTTCATCTTCTGTCTCGTTTCTCCAAACTCGATTCAAATTTTCATAACACCCTCTTGCCAATTCTAGCCGTAAGTCATGCTCCTGCTGCGTTTCAAGTGCTCTACTAACCAAACAGCTTTTTTTAATCTGCTGCTAACGTCGATTCGTGTTGAGTAAATGATACCGAAGCAAGTGATCTCGCATGACGTTGCCGGTCTGCAGTCAAGCGTTTTAAGTACTCTGTTAACAGTTCCGAAGTGCGAGACTCATTGTGTCGCAGATGGTCTGCAGTCAAGCGTTCTGAATACTGCGTATACGTTTCCGAAGCCCGAGACAGCATGACGTTCACAGTCCGCAGTCAAGCGTTCTGAATACTGCGTAAACGTTTTCGAAGCCCGAGACTCAGCATGACGTTCACGGTCTGCAATGAACCGTTCTGAATACTGCGTAAACGTATTCGAAGCACGAGACTCAGTTCACTTAGTTCGCTTAGTAGAACAATTTTGAAAAATTACCTCATTAGATGATCGTATCAATGCTGATGCTGATGCGGAATCTATAGTTTCTGGCTCTGAGACAGGATATTCATTTTCCTTGTCAAGGATATCTTGAAACAATACAGGATCAAAATCTTTTTCACCACCATCGTAAAGTTCCTCAATGTCAGAATCATTTCCGTCTTGTATGAGGTTCAAAATATCTTCATCCCGCAAAACTGTGCCTAAAAACAATAAAACAAAACATTAATTGACGTACAACGTGGAAAACACATAGTTTGAAATTGTCGATTTTTAATAGTAAATATTGCAATGGAACCCGGATCGTCACGATCGTGACGATCTATGTTTACAAGACCATAGGCGCAAGAAACACGCTATTATTTCAATTTCAAACATGATATCGTTTAGTTTGATTAATACCATAAACAATGAAAACAAAATCAGTCAACATATAATGTAAAGTGTGAGAAAATAATGTACTTACGTGAACGCGCGCCCTCGCCAAAGTATGCAGCCATCTCTGACAACGGTCCACTGACCTCTGATAGGTTACGACAAGTCAACGTTTTGTCTATATATAAACGGAAAACATACACACGATCGAGCGAAGTCGGTTGCGTTCACAAAAATTAGTTAATTTCGCAGGAAAAATTTTTTTTCGATCATCGCGCTCGTATACAATCGGTTGTAAAGGGTTAATACTGTTAAGAAATTTAAATCCGCCAAAATTATACTTTGGTACTCGACTCAAAGTAGTTGCTCTTCAGAGACATGTGGTTAAGACAGAGATACTTACTGGTTGCGGTGCGGGTTGGTACGGGTGAAAAAGGTTTTATTCTACGAATACCAATTATTCCAAATAGCTTAACAAGGCACAGACCCAAACGCTTCGCAGAGCAGGCGTTTACCTTACTAACAGCTGCTTTTCACACGGGTAGCTCTATGCGGCAATGTCGCGTATCAGCGATCCCAGTAATTTGTATATTTTAGCACCACAAAATAAAACGGCTAACGTTGTTTATGAAGAGGTCCTTTGTTTAATAAAGCAAAAATAAATAAAAGTAGATACGACTTAGCGAACTTCAAAAAAGGGCCTACTCTTTTTAAAAGGTCGGCAACGCATCTGCAATTGCCCTGGCAGTTGTATATGGGCGGCGGTAGGTCACTTACTATCAGGTTAGCCGCATGGTCGTTTGCCGTTTGCGTTTGGTCATTTGTCTCATATCAAATAAATTTTTTTCACACTTTTTACATATGAAGTTCTAACACAACCCTTATATTGAATTTCGCTGTTTGTTTCTCTATGTCTCAGTAAGTCGGGAAATAGTCGTTTAGGAGCAGAAGGAACCGAAATAATTAGGGATCAGAAATAAAATTGCATGTTAAACCCTTTCTGACTCCTTGTTTTTTATTTAAGGTTTTTTTTGTTTTGTCAGTCCTTGTGTGTTGTGTCCATAAACCAGAAATGATTTAGGTAGTAGGAAGCAGGAATTACGTTTTCTTAAAATGTGCATATTAGCATAAAATGACTAATCCTTGCCCGTCGAGTCAGTTTTCACGAAGTAGCTAACGTTCAGGTAGGCATAAAACAATCTGCCTGATTTTAATAAATATGTCATTACTTATACTCGGTTTGTAGATATAAAAGAATTGGAGAAAAGATTACACGCGCACGATGTCGTGGGCACAGCTAGTAATAGAATAATTTACTACTTTGTAATAGTTTATTGTAAAATCTAACCAAAAAATAAAAACCTGAATTGACAGATTGAATGGCAGACAAACTCGAATGAATAATTAACTTATCGATAGCTTAAGTTGTGGCGTACGTCACTACATTGCAGTACTAGTGGCAGTGATACCTAGCTTATTTTATAAAAATTGCAAACATTTGCTACGAAATGGCTATTATCGATTGGACTTATTTGGTTTTTATTTTGTATAATATTTTGACAAACACTGATTATCGATTACATTAAATGATATAATATTCAAAATCGTGTTGAGATTGAACTGAATATTTAAATCATTTGACAAAATTCACTACACATCTTAATGTAGTAATTATTATTAATTATTACTTAATGTAATGATTATTATCATCACAAACTAATTTACTTAATAGGAAATAAATTTTCGGTAATATATTTATTTTGTGTAGTAAATTATATACATATAATATATAAATTATATATACATAATACGTGGTAGAGCCATGCTGCAGTTATATTAGTAGTATAGTTGTAGCACGAATGGGTCGGCTCGACCGGGGAAGGACCACGCTCTCACAGAATACCATCGTGAAATAGTAGCTTAATGCTGCTGTATTTCGTATGGTGAGTGTAGAGAACCGGAGACCCTTTTTACTGGAAACGAGGCATTCCATCTTAGTCCTCACGGGTGACAACGCATCTGCATTTTGATTCATAATCGAGGATAGATGTAGATGTCTATGGGCCACAGCAACCACTCATCATCAGGTGGACTGTGTGCTCGTTTGTCACCCTATCCTATAAAAAGAAAATTATAAAAAAGTCAAGTGACAGGCTATATACATCACACTGCTGGGCACAGGCGTCCCTTCATTTCTGAGAATGTTTTAGGGCAAGGAAGTGTCCGCCATGCTGCCCCAATGCGTGTTGGTGAACGTGAAGTCCATGTGTGTTCATGTCTTCGAAATATTTTTTTCCTTTTTTTTCTTATTCCTGCCACATGCAGGTTTCCTCACGATGTTTTTCTTCACCGCCGAGCACGTGGTAAATGAGCACTTAAAATTGCAATTAACAATTTCATTGGTGCCGGCAGGGATCGAACCATCTGAGCTACCACGGCTCTTGATAATGTAGTAAATTATATTTATTTAAAAATAGCTTATTTTCACTGCATGAACTATGATGGCATCACGTGGTATTTTACGAAAATATTCAGAAAATACGAGTTTTAACGATCATATTATGTTAAAAATATTCACACATGAAAAGTCATGTGGTCCTTTAGTATATTTGACGGTTTGATGTTTTTTTGCCTGAAAATACACTGCAATTCGGCATTTTTCTCGGAGCTCAATTGACTGGTACGATCACTAGCAGAATGGCGCACGACCCGGAGAAACTAGTTTTATATAACGGGTATGAGTCAGACTCTCGTACCTTTTACAGAGGGGTATGCCTTGCGATGCCGCCTCCTTTGGTTTAATACTCAAAGCTGCAACAACCTTGCAAAAGAAAGAAGGTGAAAATAATATAGCTATCTTATTTTGTACAATGTTAAATGTCATATGTATAAAGAGTTCGGCTATAAGAATTATGTTCTCGTTTTAGGACTCCCTTTATGCTAGTAATTACTCTAAGGATGTGGACGAGAGGTGCTCCACAGATTAAGAATCTAGAAGCATTTTTTATTCGATTTTGAAAATATTTGCATCGAATAACTAATGTGTTTTAAAAAAATACTAATAAATTGGGTGACTTTAGGCCAAATAATACATTGATACTAAATTTCAGGTGACTTGGACTAAGCGAGACTACGTTAGTACTCTTATTAATTTGTGAAGCGAAAAGCAACACCGCTCAATGGTTTGGATCATATCATGATCACAAACTAATGTAACGTAGATCTTTTGACTCTATGCTTTGACTAGAGAAAAAACGTAGACAGAGAAACCTATAGACAAATTGACGCCTTCTTTCGCATTCGCACACGAAAAGGATAGATTTATGCATACGTCTTGCATAGAAATGAGATAGAGTGGTGTGATTGTTTGTCCCTTTCTCCGTGCCTGTTTTTTTGTTTAGCAAAGTCTACAGTTTGCTACTAAACAACTTTAACAGCGTAGCTATTTAAGGAGTTTACAAGTTGTTTTAAGTGAGAAAAAAGTGTTTTGTGAGCTTAAGATTGGTGAATCTTGTTCAGTTCAGTTCTTAGAACAATTAAAATTTTTATCTAAATGTGTTTAAAAGTCATAAAGATTATTGTATAACCTAAAAATTCGTTATGGTTCTTTCTCACTCGAGGCCACGCTGATCATTAGTCTATAGGTTTCTCTGTCTACGAGAAAAAACGTAGACAGAGAAACCTATAGACAAATTGACGCCTTCTTTCGCATTAGCACACGAAAAAGATAGATTTATGCATACGTCTTGCATAGAAATGAGATAGAGCGGTGTGATTGTTTGTCCCTTTCTCCGTGCCGGCTTTTTTGTTTAGCAAACTCAACAGTTTGCTAAACAACTTTGATAGCGTAGCGATTTAAGGAGTTTACAAGTTGGTTTAAGTGAGATAAAAGTGTTTTGTGAGCTTAAGATTGGTGAATCTTATTCATTTCAGTTCTTAGAACAATTAAAATTTTTATTTAAATGTGTTTAAATGTCATAAAGATTATTGTATAACCTAAAAAATCATTATCGTCCTTTCTCACTCGAGGCCACACCGATCATTAGTCCAGGTTTCTCTGTCTACGAGAAAAAAGAAGCGTAGATCATATCTATGGTTTGGATTAGGCATGTCGATTCACTCTTAAAAAATCGATCTCCGAATCGATTTCAATCGAAGGTACTTGAATCGATTTTCGATTAAATCGAGGATTAAAAGATCGATTTTCGATTAATCGCGACATTTTCAAACATGAAATTTCAAGAATTTTCTATTTTTTTTCCTTAACTTCTAAACTTTAATGATTTTTTTAAATAAAATATTAGTAATCTTATTGATTTTATACGTGGTAGAGCCATGCTGCAGTTATATTAGTAGTATAGTTGTAGCACGAATGGGTCGGCTCGACCGGGGAAGGACCACGTTCTCACAGAATACCAGCGTGAAATAGTAGCTAAATGCTTCTGTATTTCGTATGGTGAGTGTAGAGAACCGGAGACCCTTTTACTGGAAACGAGGCATTCCATCTTAGTCCTCACGGGTGACAACGCATCTGCATTTTGATTTGTAATCGAGGATAGATGTAGATGTCTATGGGCCGCGGCAACCACTTAACATCAGGTGGACTGCGTGCTTGTTTGTCACCCTATCCTATAAAAAAAACATTACTAATATTCCTTTTAACCACTCCTGGCAAGCTTGAAACGCTTGTGTTAGGAGTGGTTCGCACATACTCCACTCGATCCCTTGTTTTACAAAGTTATTCCACGTAACACATTTATTTGACATTTTAGGCTAAAAACTAGTATTATTTCAATGTGTAGTGTTCGCGTAAATATAAGAAAACAACAACAGTACTTTAACAAAAGTGCAAACTGCATGATTTCTCGATAAATCTGTTTCAATCTAATAACTCACTGAATGAATGAATGAATGAAATGAATGCTACACGAACACAATACTGGTTATTTCCTTACTATAAACCTCTATAAACTTCAACGTACGGTATAATATTTATTTACAGTATCTAGGTATTTAAAAAGTACTCTGTCTGTACTTACAGCTCACAGTATGCATATTTTTCATAATAAATAATGTTTCGCGCTCAAGTCGACGGCACTAGTGCCATCTAGTCTCGAACCGAAGAACTAAACTTCTTGAAGTCGAAACACAAACTCTCGGTACCTTGCGCGTGTTTATTTGAATATTCTAGATATTTCGCTGCTAATTTATATAAATCGGCGTTGCAAAATGCGATCGAGAGAGTATTGGAGTTGGCGACACAAGCGAAGCTTCGGAGTGGAATGAAGTGAATTAGTGTGATTAATTATTAGTGTTTTTAACTATAATTAGTGTAAAGTGAATTAAAGTGTTAATTTAGGTAATTCTATCGGCAATTTTTATTGTCACGAACCTCAAGCTCGTAACAATTGGTGTAAGAAGTGGGATAAAATCATGCCGATTTTACCTAAGGAGGAAACGGAGGGTGTCCGTACCCGAAGTCAACGCCATCAGGAGACGGACCAACGAGGATTTGGTGGTGCGACGCCGCAGACGTCGGAGGGCCAGCCACCGGCTGCAGGCCCGTCAGTAGCCCCTACATCTGCAGCACCTGACTTAGGTGCTCTGATGGTGATGCTGTAGGAACAGGCCCGTTGGTTGAAAGAGCAGCAGGAGGAACAGGCTCGCCGACAGGAGGAACAGGCTCGCCAGCAAGCGGAACAGGCACGCCGATTGGAAGAGCAGCTGCGGGGCGGACAGGAGGAACAGGCCCGCCGACAGGAAGACCAGGCCCGTCGGTTGGAAGAGCAGATGCTCCTCATGAAGGACCTTCACGCTACCTTCGGGAAGGAGATAAAGGAGGTGAAGGATAGGGTTGCTCTGCATGACAACCGCCTGTCGGAAGCTGAAACCCAAATCGCGAAAGCTGAAAACCGAATCGAGAAAGCTGAAACCCGAATCGACCAAGTAAACCATCGGGTTAACAACGTAATGGCTGACATGAAGAAATCACTGGACGAACTCAAACTTGGAGATGGAGCTACATCTCCCGTAGTAGCTACAACACCTTCGCTACGTGAGTTCAAGGTGCCACCGTTCGACGGTGCCTCTTCCTGGTCAGCCTACAAAATCCAGTTCGAGGCTGTTATGAAGGCGAATGGCTGGAATAAAAGTCAGGCCACGACTGCTCTCACACTAGGCCTGCGCGACCAGGCCTTAACAGTTCTGGAAGCTCTCGGTGAGGAAGTGACTTATGAGCAACTCCTTGAGTCATTGGAGGCGATATATGGCGACGCTCACCTGGAACACGTCTTTCGTGCGCAGCTTAAAGGCAGCATCAACGAAAACCTGCAGCAGTGGGCTCTAGAGGTGGAGAAGCTGGTGCGAAAAGCATACCGGTCTGTACCAGGGCTCATTGAAGGGAACCTGGTGCAGACATTCATCGACGGCATCCGTGACCTGAAAGTCAGAGCTGCTGTGAGGCTCGGGCACCACGAGACGCTTAAGGACGCCTTGGCCCATGCACTGGATGTGGATGCCGTGCGGCAGGATCATCGTTCCCATCGCGTCAGTGAGGTTGCAGCAGCTACAGTTCGCGACCGCAACAAAGGATACAGCCCTAGGTGCTATGGCTGTGGGGAAAGGGGCCATCTTCGATCCAGCTGCCCTAAGCGAACCGCAGAAAGGGAAAGTAAACGATATCAGGAGGGTAGTGCAGCTAACGGCACTGCCTGGCGGCGACAGGATCATCGTTCACCTCACGCTAGGGAGGATGCAGCAGTTACGGTTCGCGACCACAATAAAGGATACAGCCCTAGGTGCTATGGCTGTGGGGAAAGGGGCCATCTTCGGTCCAGCTGCCCTATGCACACCCTAGGAAGAGAAGGTGAACGGTCTCAGAAAGGAAGTGCGGCTAACAGCACCGCCCAGCAGCAGCAGGAATACGACTTTACTATCAGACACTGCAGCGGGAGATCTCACGGCAACGCAGGTGCATTGTCAAGAAGACCTTGTCCTGAAGATTGCAACCATTGTAGTAGGCAAGAGAGTAAGGAAGTGGTATCCGTGAGGGTGCTCAGGACAGACCACCTCAGCAACGGGTGGAAGGACAGCCTACGACATGCACAGCAGGAAGATCCGGACATCAAGCCGATTCTGGGATGGATGAAGGCCCGTGCTACCAAGCCTAAGTGGAGGGACGTCTCAGCGATGAGTTCAACCACGAAAAGCTATTGGGCCCAATGGGACAGCTTGCTGCTTCAGGATGGAGTCCTGTGCCGTAAATGGGACAATGGTCGAGGAGACAGCTGTCGTTTACAAATGGTTGTCCCTAAAGCTAAAGTGTCGAATGTTCTACAGCTGTGCCATAATGGTCGTTCAAGAGTCCATCTGGGAGTTAAACGAACTCTACTGAAGGTCCGAGAACAGTTTTACTGGGTCCATTATCGTGACGATGTCGAGGATTGGTGTCGTACATGTACAAGTTGTGCAGCTGTGAGGGGACCTCAGACACGGAGTAGAGGAGCATCGAAATTGTACAATGTTGGTGCACCACGGGATATGACATCCCTTGACATTGCGGAGCCGTTACAGAAAGGCGCAAGGGGGACTCCTAAGATCGTCCATGTGGATCGCTTGGCGCGTTATTATGGGGCCGATAATGCTCGGGACGAGCATGTCTTAGCAGGGGGCAGTGTTACGCGCTCAAGTCGACGGCACTAGCGCCATCTAGTCTCGAACCGAAGAACTAAACTTCTTGAAGTCGAAACACGAACTCTCGGTACCTTGCGCGTATTTACTTGAATATTCTGGATATTTCGCTGCTAATTTATATAAATAGGCGCTGCAGGATGCGATCGAGAGAGTATTGGAGTTGGCGACACAAGCGAAGCTTCGGAGCGGAATAAAGTGAATTAGTGTGATTAATTATTAGTGTTTTTAACTTTAATTAGTGTAAAGTGAATTGAAGTGTTAATTTAGGTAATTCTTTCGGCAATTTTTATTGTCACGAACCTCAAGCTCGTAACAATAATGTAAATTCACAAGTTCACAGTTCAAACAGGTTCACAGCTATTATATTATATTATATTATGGTACAGGAGGTGAAATATAATATGAAAATATCGCTCGGTCGTTCGAAAAAATATTTACAGTTTGGGATGTAATATATATTACATCTCAGTGGAAACGGTTCCATTTAAAAGTATGGTGAGCGATATTAATTTATATCTCGAGATGTAATATAAATTACATTATATCCCTTAGTGGAAAGTGGGCTTAAGAATTTTAGAAATGAAAATGGAATGACAACTTTTCGATATCGTTGGATGCGTTCATAAACATTTATTTTATTCAAATACATATTGCGTTCAAATTATCAACCAAGTACGACCGGTTGTTTTTGCGTCCCCCAACAGTAAAAAATTAAAAAAACTGTGGTATCTTACCCCAGCCAGTTTGGGAATTTTAGCTAGTTCTTGAATCAAATGAATCAGTCCGATTCAAGAGGTTTTTGGAACGATTCAGTGAATCGATGCGGTGCTTCGAATCGATCTAAAAAATCGATAATTTTACTCCAAAGAATCGATTTTTCGATTAATCAATTTTAGATCGACATGCTTAATTTGGATTTGTATTACAACTTTATAGTTTGTGGCATAGAGGAAAGTAATATATCGTACTAGACGTGGGTCATTACCTCATTTTCAAGAAACGTTACGAAACCAGTGACTTGATCGGCGTCACCTGTTTCGAAACTAGTGATTTTTGTAACTGGCTATTTTTATTCGGCTACTGTGATTGTTTGCATAAATATCACCACCAACACCAACTATACAGTTACACACGAAACGAAAATCACAATCCGTGTTTGTAGCTACGAGTATACAGTAACTGTTTTCTGTTAAATCAATAAATTAACTTCCCTTCATACTTTATTCAGGTTTAGGACAGACTGCATTAAATGTATTTATGATTGATTTGCGTTTACTATGACACTAATATTTTCATAAAATTATTAATGCATGCATATTTACAAGTCAATTTGATTGTATATACAATGATTATTGATATTTACAGTTTATTTACACTTTTTCAACGTTTTCACTGTCATTTGTTTTTGCACTTTTATTTACACTGTACAATTAATTTGTTTGTTTGTTTATCTATTTACACACAGTATTTAAGTTTTATAATATTATAAACATTTAAATTTTTAAATTTTTTATACTCATTTTTTAGTTATATTTTAATTTTATGAATAAACGAGTTCATGACTCCGTCAAAAATGTTTTAAAAATTATTTTAGTTAAATTCAATGTGACTCGCTTCCCGGAATCACAAACCGTTAAATATCTACAAACAGAGATTACTCTATTTTATTGTTTATGTCTATAGTCTTACGTATGAAAATTAAACGTACAATAAAACTGTTACTTACGATGGTTTGTTTATTGTTGTATGCCACATGTGCGCTTTGCGCTCGAGCGACCGACAGTCGACTCCCGCAATAATCACGGGTAACAGTAATCATAATCACGCATTTACGAAAATCACTACTTGTAACATGACTCGAAACTAGTGATTCGGTTACATGCCGCGTAGCCAGTTACTGCATCTAGTGACGTGAAATAACGCCCACGTCTATATCGTACACGGTTTGTGATTTGGATTGAATTGAAAATTGAATTCGAATTTTCAAATTCGATAGTGTTATAACCATAGAGGAAAGTAATATATCGGTTATAACGTATTGCGTTTTTTTATTGAATTGTGTCAGAATTACGAATCTGGAAAGTTTATGAAGGCTTGTTATGTTATATTGTTGTTCAGAATCTTATGGTAATTGTTAACTGTTAAACACTTCCAAAATGACAAAAAAACTATTTGAGTCAATGCTTGGAAGAGAAATATACTATTCCGATAAATATTATGATGAAGAATATGAGTACAGGTAATTTATATTTTCCGTAAATATATTATCATGAATCCACTAATGAACTTATTAATATTATATTTTTCCTGTAACACTTGATAATATGACTCCCATGATAAATAAAAACTGAACGGTGGATATATATAGACAAAAATGTAGTTCTAAATATCATCATCATCATCATTACAGCCCTTCACAAGTCCACTGCTGAACATAGGCCTCCCCCAAGTTATGCCACAAAGCACAGTCCTGAGCCACCTGCATCCATCGACTTCCTGCATGTCTTACCAGATCGTCACTCCCTCTAGTGGGGGGTCGCCCTACACTTCGCCTACCGGTACGAGGCTGCCACTCGAAAACCTTATTTCCCCAACAGTTGTCGGTTCTTCGAGCTATATGGTTGGCCCGGCGGATTCAGCTTAGTAATCCATTGGGCTATGTCGGTCACTCTGGTTCTACTGCGGATATCCTCATTTCTAAGTTTATCACGCAGAGAAACTCCGAGTATAGCCCTCCCCATAGCTCACTGAGCAACTTTGAGCGTCCTCATACAGCCAGCAGTGAAGGGCCACGTCTTGTGTAAGAACATTCATTAACAAAGTTATTTATTATATTAACATTTAATATTTACAGCTAGGAAGTTGTCAATTGGTATTCAGTGTGTGACAATGTTTATTTTCCATAATCCATATCAAATTGAATATCCATTAAATGTATTATATTTCAAAAATAGTATATTTACATTAAACATAGAATAGAGCATTGTTATTTTGTATCTCCACTTTTTGTCTCGGGTCTGTTGGGTCATTTAATATGGGTCCAACATGTAGAAGCCTTTTGAAAAGTTACTACATTTTGGTGTATGTTGCAGGCTTCTCTTTGCATACATAATAAAAATATGTCTTAAGAAGAGCCCCAGCTCATACACAAACTATAGGGGAAAAACGTGGAAAGAAATAATAATTGGCTATGAGGATACTCGATGGGTTGGGATACAGAACTATTAAGGAGAGACTTGTGTCACTTCCCTTTATCATGCCTCAATGGCTAAAAGGTGGCAGATGGTGACTCGTCACCTAAATTATATTTATTTATTTAACATATTATACATGATAAAGAGGAATAATATGGTACAACATAAGCTTAATGAAAAACTTTACCGTGTACCACAAACCGCCGACATAATTTTTTTTAAATATGAGCTACACCTTAATCTACAAAATATGTTTAAGGCAACACTATTAAACACTAAACAGCAATTGGCACGGTCAACACGCGGTAAATCGGCAATACATACGTAGTTACCTCATAGTGAACAAGAAAGGTGTGAGTCTTGCCACCGCCCACTTCACCGCGTCAAAAACCGGTCGTTCCTGCGTGGCGTATATAGGGGGTATCAATTAGTTAGTTATTAAATATTATAAAAAATAATATCATGAATAAATTATAAAAGTAGGTTATAGAAATAGGTCAGACATCATAAAAACCCTTAGTTGGGAACCTCTTGTTCTCCAAGTGTGAAATAATGTGTACTATCTGTGTTTATATTGGTTTTGGAACCCCTAAGTAGATTAACTATTAAAATTTATGTAATATAGCACATAAATTTGATCTTTTAGTACCTACATTATGGATGTTCCAAAATACAACCCAGTACACTGGCGAATGCGAATGACGTCATTATATTGGTTATTAATTGGTTGTATTTCGGAATCAATCCACGGTGTTGATGGGAGACTTCAACGCAAAACTAGGCACAAGAGAAAGCGGTGAGCTGAAGTTAGGGAAATTTGGAGTAGGGCAACGGAACCGAAGGGGCCAGCAGCTGGCCGACTTTATGAAGAAAGAGGGACTCTTTATGATGAACTCTTTCTTCCAGAAGCGGCCCCACAGGAAGTGGACCTGGTCGAGCCCCGACGGTTCGACAAAAAATGAGATTGACTTCATTATGACGACCAGACGCCAACTGTTCAGTGATGTCTCAGTGATCGCAAGGGTGAAAACTGGCAGCGATCACCGAATGGTTAGAGGCACACTGAACCTAAACGTTAAGTTGGAGAGGTCTCGTCTAATAAAGTCAACGCTCCGTCCCCCTCGTGCTCTAATCCAGAATCCCGAAAACTTTCAGCTCGAGTTACACAACCGCTTTCAGTGCCTACAAGATTGCAATGCAGTGGACGATATGAATGACAAGCTCGTGGAAACTGTCCATGCGGTCGGAGCTAAGTTCTGCAAGACCCGCTGCAGAAGAACACAAAAACTCTCCGATCACACTCTTAATCTCATGGCTGTTAGACAGGAGATGAGGCTGCATTCGTCAACAGATTTGACAGCATACAGGCAACTGAACAGACAGATCTCCAAATGCATGCGGCGAGACTTACGCAACTTTAATACTGCTCGTATTAAAGAAGCGATCGAGCGGAACCAGGGCTCCAAATTCTTTGCCAGAGATCTGTCTGCCCGTAAGAGTCAACTGTCAAAGCTGAAGACTGAGTGTGGCAGCATCGTTTCCGGGACACCTGAGATTTTGAGTGAGATTGAGAGGTTCTATGGGCAGCTGTACACATCATCGTTGGAGCCACACGCAAGTGTGAGTAACGATCCAAGAGCAAGTCTTATCCGACACTATTCCGATGATATCCCGGACGTCAGTCTAAGCGAGATTAGAATGGCTCTCCAGCACCTTAAAAAGGGCAGGGCCCCAGGCGAGGATGGAATTACAGCGGAGCTTCTGAAAGCGGGTGGAACACCGGTACTTGAAGTCCTTCAGAAGCTCTTCAATTCCGTCCTCCATGGTGGCACTACTCCAGAGGCGTGGAGCAGAAGTGCGGTGGTCTTGTTCTTTAAGAAAGGCGACAACGCTCTCTTGAAGAACTACAGACCGATTTCCCTTCTGAGCCGCGTCTACGTGCTGTTTTCGAGAGTCATTACGAATCGTCTCGCACGCAGACTCGACGACTTCCAGCCTCCCGAACAAGCCGGTTTCCGAAAAGGCTTCAGTACCATAGACCACATACATACCCTGCGGCAGATTGTACAGAAGACTGAAGAGTACAATTTGCCACTTTGCCTGGCGTATGTGGTCTATGAGAAAGCCTTTGATTCCGTCGAAATTTGGGCGGTGCTGCATTCCCTTCAGCGGTGCCAAGTTGACTGTCGGTATATCGAAGTGCTGAAGTGTGTGTACAGTAGGGCTACGATGGCTATCCGAGTACAGAACCAGAGCTCGGAACCTATCCAACTGCAGAGAGGTGTAAGACAGGGTGACGTTATATCCCCGAAACTCTTCACCGCTGCTTTGGAAGACGTTTTCAAGCTACTGGACTGGAAAGGATACGGTATTAACATCAATGGCGAGTACATCACTCACCTTCGATTTGCCGACGATATAGTCCTTATGGCAGAATCGCTGGAGGACTTAAGCACTATGTTCAATGACCTCAATAGTGCCTCCCAACGGATAGGTCTTAAGATGAACATGGACAAAACAAAGATCATGTTTAATGTCCATGTCACACCTATGCCGGTAGTTGTTGGGAGCACTATGCTCGAAGTTGTTGACGAGTACGTTTACCTGGGACAAATAGTCCGACTAGGTAAGTCCAACTTCGATCGAGAGGTCAATCGACGGATTCAACTCGGCTGGGCAGCGTTCGGGAAATTACGACATATCTTCTCGTCAGGTATACCTCAATCTCTAAAAACTAGATTGTACAACCAGTGCGTGTTGCCAGTGATGACTTACGGATCTGAGACGTGGTCCTTCACTGCTGGCCGTATGAGGACGCTCAAGGTCGCTCAGCGAGCTATGGAGAGGGCTATGCTCGGAGTTTCACTGCGTGATAGACTCAGAAATGATATCCGCAGTAAAACCAGAGTGACCGACATAGCCCAACGGATTAGTAAGCTGAAGTGGCAATGGGCCGGCCATATAGCTCGAAGAACCGATAACCGATGGGGAAGAAAGGTTCTCGAGTGGCAGCCTCGTACCGGTAGGCGTAGTGTAGGGCGACCCCCCACTAGATGGAGTGACGACCTGGTAAGATATGCAGGAAGTCGATGGATGCAGGTGGCTCAGGACCGTGCTTTGTGGCATTACTTGGGGGAGGCCTATGTTCAGCAGTGGACTTGTGAAGGGCTGTAATGATGATGATGAATGATGATGATGATTTCGGAACATACCCTTTATATGAACCTCACAATTTTCATATTTGTTTATTATTTTCTTAATATTTATTTGCAGACATGTTGTACTACCTAAGGAAATGGTAAAATTGGTGCCAAAAAATCATCTTATGTCTGAGCAGGAATGGCGTAGCATTGGAGTGCAGCAAAGCCCAGGCTGGGTACACTATATGACACATAAACCTGGTGAGGAATTGTAAAAGTTCATTTATTGTAATGTACTGAAATTGAATGTTTAATTTTATTAGTCTCATTTACTAATACAATTGGTGAAGCCTCCCTCAAATACTGCTTTAAAGCATAGATCTGTGGCCCCTTCTGTTTTATAATCTTCTTCAGATTTACATAATGATTTCTTATTTTACGCGAACACTACACATTCATTAAACTACTTTTATGGATTTTATTGGGTTTAATTTTTTTTTTAATACCCAATATTTCGGGTACTTTCCAGCAGTCACTCCAATGCCTCCGAGTTTACGTGAATGTGCTCCTTAACGTTTTTATTTGCCTCCACCTGTTTTTCGAAGACTTCGCTACCCCTCTGGATCCTTTTTTAACAAATGGTGGTAGCTATAAATTATCTTTATTATTTAAAGTAATTATTAAAGTTAAACCGCTATGTCTTATTGAGAGTAAGAGCGAGCGAAGCGAGCTCGGGACTTAGGGCAGAAATTTTTTTTAAAGGGTATTGGTGTCTCCCTAATAATTTGTAAATATACTAGCATGCAATAAAATTATTGCTATATTATTCAGTCAGAATATTTGACTACATCTGGGTCATCATTGTTACAGCACTTCACAAGCCCACCACTGCTGAACAAAGGCCTCCCTCACGTGCATCTATTGACTTCCAGCATATCTTTCAAGTTTTCATATCATCTAGTATTGAGCAGTCCTATACTCTGCTTACACAAGGCTGCTGTTTGTCCAGCTTTATTGTGGGACCATTACTACATCAGGTTATTGATATGTTGAGCTATATGATCTGTTATGTCGATTACCCTGGTCCTACTGTCTAGGCAACAAAGCATGTCCACATACACATAACACAGCCAGTGATAACATAATATAAATCTAAGATATGATCCTTCATTGTTTGTATTATGTTGAAGTTTAGGTTACAATCTTAAAAGCTATGGAGAGGGCTATGCTCGGTGTTTCATTGTGTGATAGAATTCGTAATGATATCCGCAATGAGCCAAAGTAAACAACTAACAATTAGATCGGTACCATCTGGATATTCTGATTATTTTTGTATGGGAAACTGAAACAGGAGATGGACAGCAGTGTTTTCGTGTCAATGTATGTGTGAGGTGTACGTTTAGCAGAGAATTTTGGAAGGCTGTAATGAAATGACTACACAAACATTTCTTTTCAGATTTTACTTATTATTATTATTTTACTTATTTTATAATGATTATCTGAGCCCTCTTTATACTATTTGATGAAAGTGAAATTAACTTTTAAAATTGTTTCAGAACCCCATATCTTACTATTTAGAAGAAAGAAGTCAACTCCACCAGAGAAAAAGTAAAATTTGCATGATACATTTATGAGATGTGATTGTACAGTCCTGTCATGAAATTAAGTGTAGACCTTAAGGTAGCTCATAGCAAACTTTAAATTCTTAAAAAGGTGTGAAAAATAGAGCTAAAGTTAAATTTTAAAAAGTAATTCTTTCAAAATAATAAGTTACTTTATATATCTATATACCTTGAGATAAAAATTAAAAACGGTATAGTTTTTTTTAGTCAAATAATTTTCTAGCGTATTTTACCAAAATTTTGTTTTTTATGAGCTTTGTGATCTTCATTTCATATCTATTAAGTTGTCATAAGTTAGTCATTAATGTTAAGTACCCTCTTTAGTGCCTTTCATAACAAATTTGTGATTTAATATTAATAGTAGTAATAGTTTGACATCATTTATAAACATTGATAATATTAAAGTTCATTTTTCAAATTGTTGCCTTATAAATAGTAGAACATTAGCAGGAAAATTATGCTGATTATAAAATCACACCTGTTTCATTGTGATAGCATGTCATGAATTAAGGTAAATGTAATAATTTTTATTTGGAAGAAGTTATAAATTTAGTTATGCTTGAGTATGTAATGACAAATCTTTTTTTTATTTTTAAAAGTTTTTTTTATTTAAAAATGTGTTTAAAACTATTAGTGCTTCTTTTTTTTTAAGATTACCACAATTACTATTTTCGCAGTATACAGTAGGCGCTCCGTAATCCGACACCGAATTTTTTGTCTTTATGGTGGATTTTTGGATTTGTATTAAAATTACATGTGCAAAAAGTTTATATATATTAGAAATAAAATATTTATATAGATTTTAAAGTAAAAGATTATATTAATTAAGGTCGCGTAATATATTTTTAAAATAAAATTGGTAACGTTTTTTACCTTATGACAATATATGTATATGTTTGTATGTTATCTCATTTTTATTATTACATTAAAAATTTAATTTTTTTCAGTTGCGGAAGAGAAAGATGATGCTTTGTCGAAAAAATCAACAATTTTAGCTTGCTTCTTGCTTTAGTATATTTTGTTGATAATATCTTCTCTCTCATCTTCCTCAAAGTCAGTCGGTAAAGAAACAGTCAGTAGAGAATTGCCTGAAGCATTGTTCTCCTCTGCACTCATACTGATATCTATAGCTGTTAAGGCATCTTCAGCCTTCATTGAGCTTTTTGTGGGACTAAAAAAGGTCTCTTTCACATAATCATCTTGTCCAGGATTTGTCTGAAGCTTTGTTCTCCTCTGCCCACCTGATACTGATGTCTATAGCTGTTAGGGCACCTTCAGTCCTCACTGAGCTTTTTGTGGGACTAAAGAAGGTCTCTTTCACATAATCATCTTCTTGTTCAGGATTTGTCTCAAGCTTTGTTCTCCTCTGCTCACCTGATACTGATATCTATAGCTGTTAGGGCATATTCAGTCCTCACGGAGCTTTTTTTGGGGCTAAGGAAGGTCACTTTTACATAATGATCTTCTTGTTCATACTAGAAACGGCATCATTTATTATTTTTTCATCCGTTATTATATGTAGGTTGCGAATCCGAGTTTTCCGCAAAGCACCCTTCTATGTCATGTTCAGTCAGTTCTGTTAGTTGATTTTGAAACATCTGTTTGAGTTCTGCAGGTGGTAATTCATGCTCTGGATTCCACTCGTCTTCTTGTTCATGATTTTCGTTCAGAGAAGGCCACAATTTTTCCACGACAATTGAATTGCTTTCTTGGGTACGTTATTCTACGATTCAGTCACGTTAGACATGTTCATGTCCTTCAGTTTTTTAGTTATATCATCCGTCCGGATAACAGCATTCAACAACAGTTTTTTTTTGTAATTACAATTTATCATCTATTACATGATTAAAACTACTTTTACGGATTTTATCGCGTTTATTTTTACTTTTTATTTTTAATTCCCGACGTTTCGGGCGCTTTCCAGCACCCATGGTCACGGGGGACTGAGATGACTGACGTCCCGATGTCATTGTTAAACCCGGAGTACCTTCAGCTTTTTTAATTATTGTTTATGGTCCGATCTATGCAAAATGAACTGACTATGTCTTGAGGTCTTGCAGTGGTATGCTTGGGTTTAGTTTTAATTTTATTGATTATAGGATCCCAAGCAGGTGGTAGTACCCAGCCTCCTTCTCTATTGAAATTAGGATGTTTTTTTAATTTCAATAGCCTCACGTATCATCCTTGGTAGGAATCGGTGTTCTTTTGCGAGGATTTGTGGTCTATCAAATCTGATGTAATGGTTGGGGCCGTCTAGGATATGATCACAAACTGCAGACTTCCCGGAACGTTGATGCTTCACATCAGCTATATGTTCTTTTACGCGGGTCCTAATTGATCTTTTGGTTTGTCCTATATAAGAGAGACCACATTCACAATCAAGCTTGTACACTCCTGCATCTTGTAGAGGAATATGACACTTGACGGATGGTAGGAACTGACTAATCTTCTTCGGCGGCTTGTAGAATGTTCTAATAGAAGCTCGCTTCAAGATATAGCCAATCTTGTCTGTGACACCTCTGACATATGGTAGTACAGCAGGCACACGCTCGACTGTGGCCGGCTTCACTCGGTCACTGTGACGTAGGCGCGGGACCCGAAGCTTGTTGTCGTGCAGAACTTGCTTAACGTGCTGAAGCTCGGCATCCAGGTGTTTGCTGTCACAGATCCCTCGTGCTCTCTGTAACAAAGATTTGCCCACGGTAGCTAACTGTGAATGATGGTGGTGAGATTCACCGTTTAAATATCGGTTTGTATGGGTCTTTTTCCTATACACAGTGTCATATGAACACCATTGATCTTCGGGTCCCGCGCCTGCGTCACAGTGACCGAGTGAAGCCGGCCACAGTCGAGCGTGTGCCTGCTGTACTACCATATGTCAGAGGTGTCACAGACAAGATTGGCTATATCTTGAAGCGAGCTTCTATTAGAACATTCTACAAGCCGCCGAAGAAGATTAGTCAGTTCCTACCATCCGTCAAGTGTCATATTCCTCTACAAGATGCAGGAGTGTACAAGCTTGATTGTGAATGTGGTCTCTCTTATATAAGACAAACCAAAAGATCAATTAGGACCCGCGTAAAAGAACATATAGCTGATGTGAAGCATTAACGTTCCGGGAAGTCTGCAGTTTGTGATCATATCCTAGACGGCCCCAACCATTACATCAGATTTGATAGACCACAAATCCTCGCAAAAGAACACCGATTCCTACCAAGGATGATACGTGAGGCTATTGAAATTAAAAAACATCCTAATTTCAATAGAGAAGGAGGCTGGGTACTACCACCTGCTTGGGATCCTATAATCAATAAAATTAAAACTAAACCCAAGCATACCACTGCAAGACCTCAAGACATAGTCAGTTCATTTTGCATAGATCGGACCATAAACAATAATTAAAAAAGCTGAAGGTACTCCGGGTTTAACAATGACATCGGGACGTCAGTCATCTCAGTCCCCCGTGACCATGGGTGCTGGAAAGCGCCCGAAACGTCGGGAATTAAAAATAAAAAGTAAAAATAAACGCGATAAAATCCGTAAAAGTAGTTTTAATCATGTGCAATGTTCGCGTAAATATAAGAAATCATTATCTATTACATTCTGATACAAATGCTGTTGATATTAAGTGGCAAAAAAGAGTTATGATCATACTATGCCTTGATGATAATTCATCATTTGTCTTGCTTTTCAAAAATCTCCGAATCAGTGTGAAACTGGTCTATGACTAACTCTATACTTACCCATGCATTATTTTGATTCTTATGAACAAGTGGAAGATTAACATTTTTGAATGCTCATGCTCTCGGATTTTATTCTTATCCAATTAACAGTAGCTTAAGCTTAAGAGTGCTGCGCTAGTATTTGCGCAGGGCATAATAGTGATCCTGTTTTTATTTTCCTCACTTTTCCTTTAGGTTGTTAGGTAAAACTATCCAAAACTAGTCACTTTCATCAGCGTTATAAACTGGATGTGGAGGAGGACTGGATGTAAGGTCGTCTGCTATTTTCTTGAACTTCTCTCGACGAATGGAGCCGTGGCTGCCGTGTCACTAGGCAATTTTTCTCCAGTGACAGTTAACAATCGATTCCATACCTTGATTTAAATTTCTGGAACCACTCGTCGCTTGCCTTTAGAATTGGCATTCTTATAGCTTTTTTCATAAAACGCTTATGCTTATTGCCGAATAATATCCCCTGTGAGAGTCATGAGTTGGCTGTGTTGACGAAACTTTCGATCTTCTCACGATTCTTCTTTATATTGTAAAACGTCAATATACAATATACAATATATTTATTTGCATTCCATAATGTAGAAATTAATAATATTCAATTTTCACAATATGGACCCTGTCGGGTATAGCAAATTAGAACAGAGGAGGACACAAAAATGTTTTATTATTCATTATAATTATTATATTATTCATTATATTTATATTATTCCTTATTATTATACTATCATTATTCGTGTTATTCATTAATTTATTTATAGTTTTCATTATCATTATTACATTTGTCATTCAGGTATTCATATAAAGTATAATAACATTTATTGATTAGAAACACTTTTAATTGTCTTATAAAAATATGATCATTTGTTTCGTTTTTTAATGAGTTTGGTAGTTTATTATAGACAGTTATTGACATTATGTAAGGGCCTGAGGAAAAGAGCTTCATTTTAGAAGTTGGTAGCAATAATCTATTTCCGTGTCTTAAACTATAAGCCGTAATTTTAGTTTCTCTTTTTACGTAGAAATTAGGGTATTTTCGCACAAATTTGCATAATTCCAATATATAAATACAAATTAGGGTAAGAAGTTTAAGTTTTTTAAAATGAGGACGACAATTTTCAGTTCTTTCTATGTTACACATAATGCGAATTAGTTTTTTTTGTAAGATGAAGATGGTGGTCGCATCTGTACTGTTTCCCCACAGGATAATGCCGTACCTGAGCCACGCCTGTGCATAGCCATTGTAAGTAATTAACGCGGTCTGGAGGTCAGTTGTCTTTTTTATTTCACTTAGGGCATATACAAAACTAGACAATTTGTTACGAATTTTCTGAACGTGAGATTTCCAGTTGATGTGACTATCCAAAACTATGCCTAGTAGAGTGTGCTCATTTACAGTCTCGATTTTTGTATTTTTGTAAGAAAAATTAATTTTTATCGGCGCTTTTTGATAGGGGTAAAAAGGCAAAATTTTTGTTTTTTTTGTAGTTTATTTCCAGGTTATGCTCTTTCATCCATTGGTCAGTATTTTCAAATATTTTATATAATATATCATTTACGTTATTTACGTCACGACAAGGTGCTAAGATAGAGATATCGTCCGCAAACATAACACATGGGTTAACCATAGTTTCACTGAGATTGTTAATATATATTAAAAATAATAAACATCCCAATACACTACCTTGGGGTATTGAAGCATTTACAATTATTTTATTTGATCTTACTTTTACTATTTTATTATTATCAAAGTATTCTATTTCTACATATTGTTCTCTATCTTGTAAGTATGATTTGAACCATTCTAAACTAATCCCACGAACACCTATACAATTTAATTTATTAAGTAATATATTATATTGTACCTTATCGTATGCTTTGGTCATATCTAAGAGTATTCCTATTGCATATTCTTTATTGTTTAATATCTTTAGAATATCTTGAATATATTTATATACTGCTAGTACGGTAGATCGATTTTTACGGAAACCGTTCTGTAATTCACTAAAGATTTTATATTTTTCGCAAAAATTATACACACGTTCGAACATTGCTTTTTCAAAAACTTTTGAGATTGTAGGGAGTAAAGCTATGGGGCGATAATTATCGATATCGGTTTTTGAATTTTTCTTATGGATGGGTATTATTAATGCCTTTTTTAACATGTCTGGGAAAATGCCTTCTGTGAGAGATTGGTTGATTAGTTCACAAAGTGGTAGAGCTAACGCATCTGCGCAATATTTTATTAAGGCTGGTGGTAATTCGTCTATCCCGAAGCTCATTTTATTTTTTAAATTTTGTATTATTTTATATACTTCCCTTGGGGTCACTGGGCTGAGATACATAGAGTTATTTGACACTTTTTGTGCAGTTCGACCACGTGTTGGCGGGTTACAAGCACGTCACATGGCCTACGCCATATTCACTAGCTAACTTTATTTGATTTTGTACACTATTCAACTTCCATAAAATTTCTATCTTTGTAATTATATTAATGTTTCGTGTTTACGTTTTTCGTCCGCCATTTTGTCAAGCGACGCTGCGATACACGAAAAACAAAAGACACGTGGCACCACTCACTGTCAAGGTCAAGCCTGGACTGCCGATTCCGAGCGCAATTCATTCAAAATTAAATTACAAAATATAGGAACTAACAACTAATTACTGAACCCCCAATCTTGTAATGACATGAAAAGTAGTTTATCAACCCATGACCCAGTTAAACGATTACGGGATACTGTTACGTTGCTCCAGCTTTGGTAAAAAGTCTTTTCTGACTGCACTGAATTTCCGAGTATTTTGAGATATTTACTAGTAATGGAATATAATTGCGGGAAACCGATTTCATTTACGCCCATTGCTTAAAACAGATCCTTTTTTAAGGCACATACTGGGCTTACAAGGCACAATGTGCAAATATTTCATCCTTTTCCAAGTTCATCATTCTGAATTTTGATGAACTTTCCTAAAATATTTCCACACATATCTGTCCTCCGCCAGGAGGTGGCATTCTGAAGAAGCAAATCAAGCAGAGCACGTGAGTCAGCAATTAAAGACATTAAAATTCACTTTTATAAGTAAACTTTCGTTTCGACGACGAACTTAACACCTATCACTCAATATTGCCATTTAAGTAATAACAAATATTGATGAATTTCTTAAAAAAAATAGTCTTCTACTCTAATTATGTATGACTATGTATTTATGTTATTTAAGTAAAGTCTACCTATCGACTTTACTTAAATAACATAAATAGACAAGTAAAGCACATTTAAATCCAAATATTTTGTATTATGATTCCAT
Organism: Parnassius smintheus behrii; assembly: GCA_036936625.1. Classification (NCBI taxonomy): domain Eukaryota; kingdom Metazoa; phylum Arthropoda; class Insecta; order Lepidoptera; family Papilionidae; genus Parnassius; species Parnassius smintheus. The sequence goes on from JAUPFT010000013.1 coordinate 16,258,094, forward strand.
TATATATAATTCATTCATTAAAATTACGAGATTCTGCTACTAAATGTATAAAATGTATTTGCACGTCACGCATACGTTATTCAAACTACACTAGGGTTTTCCCCTGAAATCTTCACTCCATCGAGAAAACGACGCTATACATCGGAAAAAGAAGTAATATTTACCGTAGACAGAGAAACCTAGGTTTCTTTGCTTACGCTATTTACTGACTTTTAACTGACAGTTTAGTGAAGGAAAAGTATCGAGCAACTAAGAAAATATCGATACTACTCAGGTATACTACAGGATACTTTTGCGAATCTACCTACTGCATTTTACATAGAACACAATAGAATGGCTGTCAACCTTATTTTGTACGAGGATAGGCGTCGCGTATTTTATTATATACTTGTTACTGGCACATTATATTTCTTACTTAAATTTTGTACTTTGTGAGTAATATTTTATTTTGTTTTTTAAATTACAATAAGACGAATATGTATATGAATATAGACGAGTATGTAGGTATGTAATTAACTATATGTCTGATGCCAATGGCGTTCTGATAGTGATAATAATTGTGTTTAGCAGGTATTCTATCTGCTTTATGTAATTTTTTAATGTATTTTATTTGTTAAGGTGCACATCCACAAATACTCGGCTCGTTGAAATAATTTCATTTATACATGAATAATTTGACCATCTAGCTGAAGACATATGTTATGTCACTATACAATTTTGGTGTGTTTAATTTAAAATTGTACATAATGTAAATGAAATCGAAAATAATTAGCGGTAAATAATGTTGTGAATGTTTATGAATCAATTCAGATAAATTATTTTGTGAATGCTGATAAATTGTTTTGGTGCTATTTTGTGAATTTTCTTTCGACCCTATAAAAGTTGGCATCATCTGTTTTCTATGTTTATTAGCATTTTAATTTGATGCTAATGAAAACGAATATTCCCTAATTCTGCAATTGTAAACTTTCTCTTTGCAATCTGCTAAAAAAAAATATTTCTTTTATTAGTTTATATAAAACTAGATTGTAGTTTTGAGGTAGGCCTAACAAGATGTGTCCGTAATTTTCCAAATGCTGTTCAGCCAAGTTGAATCCGTCGATTGATCACTCGAAGTTAGACTTACATAGTCTATTTGTCCTTGGTAAACATACTCATCAACAACTTCGAGCTTAGCGCTCCCAATAACTACCGGCATAGGTGTGACATGGATGTTAGACATGACTAGTTTTGTCCATGTTCATCTTAAGACCTATATATTGGGAGACACTATTGAGGTCATTGAGTATAGTGCTTAGGTCCTCCAATGATTCTGCCATTAGGACCAAATCGTCGGCAAATCAAACGTGAGTGATGTATTCGCCATTGACGTTAATAACGTATCCTTTCCAGTCCAGTAGTTTGAAAACGTCTTACAATGCAGCGGTGAAAAGTTTTGGGGATATTGCGTCCCCCTGTTTTACACCTCTGCAGTTGGATAAGTTTCGTACTCTCCCCCCGAAAATGTTCCCGCCTTGTCGTGGCGAGAAGGCTTAGTAGACGTGATTTGGTCACCCACAGTGAACTAAGATGGTTGGCTGACATGGCTGAGCCGAGGTGGAGGGCCCGCTCGAGGAGGTCACTCCGAGTGGGCTTAGCGAGCCCACTTCGGATGCGTGATGGTGAGCTGCGGCGAAAGGTGTGCCCTCTCCCTCTACCGCTGCAGTCGAGGTGGAGTCGCGGAAGAAGAGGATTGTTGGTAGTTGGTGGTTGGTGGTATGGCGATGTGCCATTCGCACCATCCTCTGCGACTGACGGCGCCGCACCGTTAATTGATGCGGTGGTGGTGGAAGGGAAAAGGAGTGTCGGTATTCCGAGGTGCCGGTCTCTCTACCCTCTGCAGCCGAATCTCGGTCTTCTCGTCAGGCATACCTCAAAACTAGATTGTACAACCAGTGTGTGTTGCCTGTGATGACCTATGGATCCGAGAAGTGGTCCTTCACTGTTGGCCGTATGAGGAAGCTCAAAGTCGCTTTGCTATAGAAATAACTAAAATAAACTAATCTAGTTGTTTCAACACGTAGAGTTTCATTCATTGTTTCCCGCCACCCTGGGACCTGGGTGTTTCAGGACGCCGATAGTTTAGGTAATTTCTTTTTACAGTGATAATAATGGTAATTAAAAAAAAAACAAGCCCTGCTTTATAGTTCAGTTAGTATGCAAAGTTTCATGATCTTATTTAATGTATTTTATGAATAACAGTGGTTTATTGTTAAGTTTGAGAGAGAGGTAACTTTGGATTTTTTTTTCTATCGAAAAAATTTTACGGAATCATGTTTTCGTCTAACATAGTACTTAACATTAATCCTCAACTTTACCATATATTTATTACAAAATTAATGCTGCAGTATTTTCGGTATAACAGAGGAACTTGCTAAGCCATTTGAGGTTATATTCCCCTTAACCTCAACACCTGAAAAGCAATTTTTTATTTTGTGTTGTGCGATTTTCTTTCTCAATCTCAAAATCATCTGGTAGCATCAGCATCATATCAAACCCCCATTGTCATAAGAGCGCAAGACTTGTTCTGTGCTTTACTTGGCCTACGCCTCCCCCGACACATAAAATATTTTGAGTCGATCTCTGAATATTTTGATTTGATCGATTTCGAAATCGATACGCAACGTGCGACACGGCTACATCTCTAAGAAAGTTTCAAAAAGGAAGGTCAGCTACGCCGTTGTCGTCCAGTCGTGACAGTGACGTCATCACGATGAGTAATGCTGTAGTTTAATACTATTTTATTGTTATTGTTTGTTTTTTATTTATGTTCAAAGTACATATATAAAAGAGTGGAAGACAGCACAAGATTAAATAAAACATACCAAATTATAAAGAGTCATTTATCAAAGAGGGACTATTTCTGGTGAATTCGTTTTTCGAGAAGAAATCCCAAATGAAGTGGACCTGGCGTAGTCCCGATAACATTACGAAGAACGAGAACGACGACTTCATCATGTTGGATAAAAGGCACATATTCAGAGATGTCTCAGTGATCAACAAATACAATAGCGGAAGCGATCACCGATTTATTCGAGGCACTACCAACTAAAACTACCACTGATTCGGAAGGAACATACATGTATGGGAAGAAATGGCGCAAGATAAACTTCCTGTGGGTTACAGGAAGTTTATCTTTTAAAATGTCAGATTGTTTATAAGGCATAACTTTACTAACTTAACAAAAGGTAATTAAGTACTTTATACATAGTGCTCAACACTTAACCTTTACAGGTATTGCAAAATAGCATAAATAGTTATAGTTATACCTAAGAGCGCCACCCATCATTTTATTTCTTTACTCCTAAATCAGATCAAATTTAAAAAATCTAAAAGTAACTTGATTAGTAAATTAACTGTAGTATTATTGGAATCACTTTTCGTTATTTTGTATTTGATAAATTAAGAGAATCTTTAATTATCACCAAAAATGGCCGCTTATAGCGGTTATCAACGTTCTTTTAACCAACAGCAATTAATATCAACTTGGATGGAATAAAATACTTATGTTACAGGGTGCCTAGTATTATTCATTATTTCTATGACCATTAGTTTAAAAATAGGATTGAAAATGTACTTTTCGTGTTTTGTTTTCAAAGTAAAATCTTTAAGACCATCGTCAATATCAAAATGTATGTCATGTTCGATTTCCAGAATAGCTAGTAATGTCAACATTGACGCAGTCGATCTGAGATATTTTTTTAGTTTAATAAAGTTTCTTTCGAAACTTGCATTACTAACGGCAGATGTTAAAAAAATCCTCAGCATTAGTTAACGTGTTTTGTAATTTTACATTTTGTTTGAATTAATTATTTTTGTTACTTTTCTGAAATAAAATTAATTATATTTAAAAAAAAGTCTTTCGATCGCCGCCATATCGTAACTCATTACGTTTTATTTTATTTTAAGTTTAACTATTTTTGTTATGACTTATGACAATGTTTGGTAAGCCATCTTCAAATTTGGACTCAATTGCGTATTTTAATAAACTCAGATAGCCGGACTTACTAAGCCCTTTTTATAATCTGCGTCTGTTGCAGCTGCAACGCACGTAGAAGTTCGCGCTCTTGTTGGAACTCTTCTGTGTTTATGTCCCAACCAGCTTGATCCAAGTTAAATTCTTCCGGGCCAATATTATTTACTGCAGGCATTAAAAAGGCATATTTTTGCGCTATATTTTGCAGTTTTTAGAATCGATCATGAATTTCAGCAGTTACTGTGTGTCTAATGAAGTAATCTTTGTTCGCCTCTATTTCATGATAACCGAACATCTACATTTTCGTCGCCAAAACATGCCTCCTCCAGATTTGTCTTGGGGGTTCAAAAGAAATTTCAAGCTCTTCACGTAAATTTTTAGCATATCGTAGAGAGTCGTTCACAAATTTCTCTCTTCGTTTTTCTCCTAATACTATTATAAGAAGATGGAATTAGAGCAGATCTTCTAAAGCCGGATGTAAAACCGGTAAATGAATGTCTTCAGAAGCTCTTTAATTTCGTCCTCCATGGTGGCACTACCCTGGAGGCGTAGAACAGAAGTGCGTTGGTCTTGTTTTTCAAGAAAGGCGAAAATACTCTCTTGAAGAACTGCAGACCGATAACCATTTAGAGCCGAGTTTACGTGCTGTTTTCGAGAATCACTACGAATCGTCTTGCATGCAGACTCAACAACTTTCAGCCTCCCGAACAAGCCGGTTTCCGAAAAGGCTTTCGCACTATAGACCACGTACAAACCCTTCGGCAAATTGTACAAAAGACCGAAGAGTACAATCTGCCACTTTGTCTTGAGTATGTGGACTATGAGAAAGCCTTTGATTCCGTCGAAATTTGGACAGTGCTGCAATCCCTTCAGTGGTGTCAAGTTGACTATCGGTACATCGAAGTGCTGAAGTTTGTACAAGTTTGTTGTGAAGTTTGTAAACCTATCCAACTGCAGAGAGGTGTAAGACAGGGTAACATAATATCCCCGAAACTCTTCACCGCTGGATTGAAAGACGTTTTCAAGCAACTGGACTGAATAGGATAGGGTATTTACGTCAATGGCGAGCACATTAATCATATTGCCGACGATATAGTTCTTATGGTAGAATTGCTGGAGGATCTTAGCACTATACTCAATGACCTTAATAGTGTCTCCAAACGGATTGATCTTAAGATGAACATGGACAAAACAAAGTTTATGTGTAACATCCACGTCGTACATATGCCAATTGTTGTTGGTAGCACTAAGGTCAAAGTTGTTGACGAGTATGTTTACCTGGTACAAATAGTCCAACTAAAAAAACAAAAAAAAAATCATTAAAAGCATTACAGATTTCAAATTCATTAACGACATTACAGCCATTTAACTGCATTACATGAGGATATTTAGATCGGTTCTTTCTTTTTGATTTCGTGTAACTCCAAAATAATTTAGGCGATGAATTGATTTTATCTTGATATAATTTATATGAGAGAAATAGCATTCTTTTGTGAGTTTCTTTATCCCAGATCGTATTGTGGAAAAAGAGGCGTATTCTTCTGGATTATTGAATTTTTTCCAGAGATGGTGATACTTAGCTTTTTCTTTTATTAATTTTATATGCGTATTACAATACCACATAGGGTAGATATATGAATGAGAAATAACTTTTTGGGGTACATGTTTAATAGTATATAATATTGAATAAAAATTGTCAATGGCGTTGTGTAAGTTCTGCGAATGTAAAAATGACTAGTCACAATCAGAAAAATATAATTTTAACTTGTGGTAATCCGCTTTACGAAATAATTTTTTTTTTGTTATTACATGGTGTTATTGGAGGTATCGATATATCTGTAATACACATCTCTATCGCTGGATGACACACATCCTCTTTGACAAATGGACATAGACATTTGTCAATTATTATAGGCACGTTGGAAAATACTAAATCTAGAACATTTCTGTATGCATTCTGAAAGTAATTATATTGAGATAAACCATAACCGCTCAAGCGTCCAACCCTCGCGACTGATTTATCCTTATACGTCCGGATACGCACGGCCCTAATTCGGCTGCTACCGCGCTTGCATGTTGTATAATAAAACCATTGAGTTATAATGTACTATAATACGGCCGACGTATCTTGGCGAGTCCGACCTTCGCGCAGAAGGTTGCGCAATAGCTTTTTTAAGGAACAAAATGGTGGCATGAGGCGACGTACGGGGGGCGGTGGTCTAGGCTAGAGATTGACCATAAGTAAACACAATCGACCCTTTAGTCATAAAATATCGCAATCGATTAGTTTTATTTAGAAGTTATTGATTTTTGTTTATATAAGATATTAAACGAAATAGATTTACAAATATAGTGAATTTTGTTGATAATAAACAAGATTTCGACTTAAATAAAAAAAAAACTAAAAACATATTATTTTCTCAGCTGAAAGACATAATGTACTTAAATATCAATTATATCTATTAACGTCTTCTTGAGTAACGACTATTTGAGAAAATTTAGAACCTCCTTATAAATTGCAAATAAATATATTTTTATGTCTTAATTTTAATCGATTTGAATAAAAATCGATTAAACAACACCCTCAGGCACGCGTGTTGGACATCCCTTTCTGGTTACTTCGTAAAGCTTCGTGCTTATTCGGCAATGCTCGGTACACGGTAATATTTCTCAGTCACACGTTAGCATTGGTGTCGTGTTCGTGTCGCTATCTCTGTCTTGAGCACAGTCGGTTACAAAAGTTTTCGTTGTTATTGTTGTTTGTTTTTATTAATAGTGTTAAGTTTGTTTTGTTTGTTTTATTTGTTTTATTTGCAAGTGTCAGTTAGCACTTATATTATTCGCCAAACATGCCACCAAAACATAACAGTGTGTTAAATCGCCAGGCGAGAAAAATTATTTACGATTTAACGCAATATATGAAAAAAGAAAAAGAAGAAGGTGTAAAAGATGTCGATAAAGTTTATTTAAGAGTTGCTAACGCAACTGGTGTGTCCCAACGCACAGTACAGCGGATCGCAACTGAAGGCAATATTTCGGGCTTACTTTCAGTATTCCGCACGCCTGGTAAAAAAAGGTCTAGATCAAAACCTATTACTGATATGGATAATTTTGACCAGGGAGTAGTAAAAAGATGCATACACAACTTCCACAAAACTGAAAAAGAAATGCCGACGATAAACAAATTACTAGCGAAACTCAAACGGGATATAAATTTTCAAGGTGGTAAAACGAGCTTAAAGACAATTATCAAAAACTTGGGTTTCAAGTGGCGAAAGACCGAAACCAATAGAATGGTTCTTATAGAGAAGACCGACATTCGCCTGAAAAGGATCTTGTAAGGTGTCTTGTCTGAAAGGTCAGCGGATAGTGATGGTACACGCTGGGTCAGAAGCAGGGTTTGTTCCGAACGCGCTACTAATGTTCAAATCTGGCAGCAAAACCGGAGACTATCATGATGACATGAATTTCAAAAATTATGAGAAATGGTTACGGACCCAACTGATTCCAAATTTGAGCCCTAACTCGGTGGTGGTTATCGATAATGCTCCGTACCACAACAAATTAATGGATCCTGCCCCTACATCTAATGACAAGAAGGCAAAAATGGAATCGTGGTTATTAGAAAAGGGTATACCATATGAAAAGGACATGCGTAAACCACAACTTTACGATCTAATAAAAAAAAAACAAAGACGTGAATAAAAAATACGTAATAGATGAAATGTTTAAACAAAACAACCACGATGTCCTTCGTTTACCCCCATATCATCCCGATTTAAACCCCATCGAGATGGTGTGGGCTGCCATTAAAGGGCACGTAGCCGCTAAAAACGTCGACTGGAACGTAACCCGGACAATGGAGCTCATACAAGAAAAAGTAAATTTAATGGGTCAGAATGAATGGAGTGCTTTATGCAGAAAAGTGCAAGAGGTCGAACATGACTATAGGAAGAGCGACCATATTATTGACGAAATGACGGATCAATTATTCATCATTAATACAGCTTCAGATTCAGAAAGTGAGTCTGAAAGTGAGAGCGACGATTACGAAGATGAACCTATGCCAAGTACCTCACATGGTACACAAGGGGCCGACGACTTTATGTTAGGAATTTCCCCCCTCAGCGACAGTGATTAAATAATAATAAGTGTAAATAAATAAAAAGTATTAAATGTAAATAATATTGTATGTGTTTGTGATAAAATCTGCCCCTATCGAAAGGTGAGGTATCAAAATTGAATCTTTAATTTATAATGTCTCCAAAGTGTTTTGATATTTTTGGTCACTGTATTAGGGAAATTTTATTTGTACATTGGTATATATAAAAAAATGACAATAACAGTTTTCTTCACGAGTGTTCATGCGCTAAACTTCGCAGAGCCTATATTCAGACTCGCCAAGATACGTCGGCCGTATTGTACGTACTAGAGAAGCTATTCCAAACAAAAATTGTGCACTACTCGTATGTCTTCGCGCATGCGCGGTAATAGTAGAGTCGCGCATGCGCAGTTGGTATAAACGCGCATTGCGCTTGCGCGGTCAGTTTTTGTTATTATAGATTATACGTAAGTAGAATGGTCAGTATGTAATAATTGTTTATTTATATTGTATTGTTAATTATATCGAGTACAATTTTTTAAATTGTTTTTTATTTTGTATATGTGCTAATTTAATATAATATTACATAATATTATGTCAGAATTACATTTTAATGATATTTTTATCTGAATATTTTAAAAGGTATCTATGTCAAATATAAAAAAACGTACTAAATGTATGTTTAACAAAACTTATTAACATAAAATTTAAATTACAAATATATTTTAATTTAAATTTATTTAATGATTCTAATTTATTTAATTAATTTAAATAAATTAGAATCATAAATGTTGTAAATAATCGTTCATAAATGCTGGGCACGCGAGAGTTAAAAATGGACGAATTTATTCCACTTTGACTTTGATGTGGAAACTTAAAAATAAAATAAAAGAATAATAAGCGGATTTAAACATGGAAATTTTTGCCAAATCATAATAACTTATATATGTTTCTATAAAAAAAATGTGTATAATAATATATTCGTCCTATACTTAAGTACCCACGGAAATGTCGCATCTGAACATATTAATTTCATAATCTATATTCAGTGACACGAGATGGCGTCTTAGGAATAATTTGTTTTATTATTAATTTATAATACTTTTTTATTGAATAAGTATCTTATTAACCGATGAAAAGTAATTCCTTGGTGTTTACTGACATTTCTTGAATTATTTGTGCAATATCTAAGTACACAAGACGGCATATTTTTATCAAGAGATTTTTTTTAAATCAACACAACACGTGACAACTCTACAAGCGCTGACAAGCGCCTAGCGAGTGACTGATTAAAGTGCAGTGCATGAACCGCAGTTGAGTGGAACAGAGTAGCTGAATGCGGTGTCTCCTCTAGTACGTAGTACATAATAGCTCAATGAATAAAACCCACATAGTTACTTAACTATAATAGATAGAGTAGAGACAAAAACTACTGAAAATTGACAGAAGAATGCGAATTAAACCTATGTATGTTTTTAAACCCAAAAATGTTATTTAAGACATTAAAAATAGTTGTGAACATTGAATTTGGAGAAAAATAAACGTATAAATTTTATTAATTTACGCCTCAACGAAGAAATATTGTATTTTTTACTCATAAAATAAAGTCACAACAAACTAGACGTATTTTCCTTTTATATGATGCATATACGTTAATGTTTAATTAGCGTTATGTAATTAAATAAATCGAAACAAAACACCTACTTCTCATAATATAACCGCTCGCCTCGAGCGCTTTGGACTCGCTCGCGAAGCCAAAATACAAGCAAGATGGCCGCCTATTTAAGGTCTCATTCACACTTTATAATTTACGCAACTTAAAAAAGGTAGTTATGAGATTTTTTTTTAAGTTGGGGTTTTAAATTAAATATCAATAATAAAATTAATGTACAGTTTATTGAAATAATAAAAAGAATTATTTTACAAACAATAGTGTTTTATTTAAAACTAAGAATTGATTTAAACTAAATATTTACAAAAAAGGACTAAATGAAAACTAAAATAAATAAATAAAAAATATTAAATTATATGTCATACAACATAAAACAACCATCAATACATAATTTTATGTTATATCCAGGCACTTCCAAATCTTTTCGCTGGGCGCACAACCTACAGCGACTTTGCTTAAAGCCGGTTTTGACTGGGAAATGTCGATGCTCGATTTTAGGTCTGCTGGTCGTAGTTGTCAATGGCCTTTTCGTCAGTCCAGTTCTTGAATTTATAAGTCGTGGTTCTGTCGTGAGGTCAATAAGTCGGTGTAACTTTAGTAAGTCCTCCGCCAAAGTTGCCCTGAATTGCCTATGTGGTATATTTGGATTGACCGTTTTAAATAAAATGAAACAGCTAAAATTCGCACATTTAAAGAGACGACGAAACACCTTTTTGTACTTGTAATTTTATTTCGTGTGCGTTCCATGGGCTGAGCAGACAAGAACTGGTCCTTCCTGTCCACTCCTCCCATGGACTTGTTGTAGTCCAAAACAACGCTTGGCTTGTATGTCAGTTGGTCATATTTTTGTTACATATGTTAAAAAGGGTCTCCGGTTCTCTACACTCACCATATGAAACACAGCAGCATTAAGCTACTATTTTACGAATGTATTCTGTGAGAGCGTGGTCCTGCCCCGGTCGAGCCGATCTATTCATGCTACAACTATACTATTAGTATAACTGCAGCATGGCTCTACCACGTATATTTTTTTTATATAAAGTGAGAAAAACAAAATATACGAAAGTAGTTTTTATAAAATACAAAAAATCTAAAATACCTCCTAACTTGAGATGGTCCACTCCCACCTCCAGTACGAACCCCTTGGCTTCTATGACTTCTACGAACCAAGTTAGTTTCGGTTGGTGATCTAAAATTGTTGTATGTATTAATTTAAACCATTAATATCATCAAGGAAAAAAACAATAATAATGTGTTAAAGAAACATTAAAAATTACGATTATGATTAAGAATCATTATAAATTATTAGGAAATAAAACTCAAAACTAGCACGACCCAAGACTATCACCGTAAAAAATAACAAAGCAAAACATCTGGCAAACATATTTTGCTGTTTGTACCGACCCTTATTTAGAACTTTTGTCGTTACGTCCGTGGATATAAAACTAGCCACAACAAAAAAGCTGAGTAACGCACTAACATTTTTATCGAATCTTCAATGAATATAGTTTTTTTCTGTTTTTAAAGTTTATTATTATGTTTATTACGAACTAACACTCGTTTGCTTATATATAATTTTAGCGAAAAACAAAGTAAACAAAAATAAACTTGGGCCGACAACTTGAGAGCGGCCATTTCTTTCGAAACAGCTATACTTTAAATTTAAAATAAGACTCAATTTTACACTAAGAATGTGATATTGTTACGAGCTTGAGGTTCGTGACAATAAAAATTTCCGATAGAATTACCAAAATTAACTCTTTATAACGCCGATAAATACACATTAGTACCGAAACATCCAGAACATTCAAGTAAATACGCGCAAGGCGTCGAAAGTTCGAGTGGCGGCTTCTAGAAGCTTAGTTCTTCGTTTCGACACTAGATGGTGCTGTCGGTTGAAAGATTAGTGATGTCATTTTCTGAAAAGCTCTCCTCGCTCTCGTCCCCGACACTAGAGTTGCTGCAATTTTATTTTGCACACGTCCCTTTTTTAATACTGTTGGGTATTAAATATTCCAATCAATACAGGATAAGTTAAAATCACCGGCTATAATAAAGTAATCATTAGGTTGAGAATTGAATAAGAACGTCAGTAATTCAACAAGTTTAATAATTCGCGATGCAAGTGCTTGGTTTGGAGGAATATAGGCGCAAATAATATTTAGATCGTGCTGAAAACTGATTCCATGCGCTGGTATAGTTATACAAATGCATTCGAGATCTTCACGGTCAAGGTCAGTAAACCGGTGCGCCCCAAGCCGGGATGCGCAAGCGACCATCACTTCTCCGTTCCACGGTCACGAGGGAATAGATCATACCGGACTGAGCTGCACAGCTCAGTGTCGAGAATGCCGTCGCATAACCACTACTCAGTAATAAATACTATGTCAATATCCCATGTATAAAGATTGTTAAAAATATTGATTAAAACTATTTTTACGGACTTTATCGCGTTTATTTCACTTTTAATTACTTTTATTTTTAATTCCCGACGTTTCGGGCGCTTTCCAGCACCCATGGTCACGGGAGACTGAGATGACCCGATGTCGTTGTTAAACCCAGAGTACCTACCTTTAGCTTTTTTAATTATTGTTTATGGTCCGATCTATGCAAAATGAACTTTCTATGTCCTGAGGTCTTGCAGTGGTATGCTTGGGTTTAATTTTAATTTTACTAGGGAGTGATCCTGCATTTGCGCTCGTTATCAACAGGAGAAGACTCCTCGCTGTGGGATTTTACAGGGGTATTTGAGTTATTTCCTGTCCAATGATAGTTGTGTGGAGAGAGAAAAACAAATAACTACTATCCCTTGCGCTCGAGGTGGAGACTGAGGTGCGGGATGCAGGAATTAAAAATTCTTCTCACGGGAAATAGATCTCTAGAACACTTAAGCGAAGCACTATAATTGTAATCAGTACTTTATATTTTTCGTAGACTAACGTAACATACGTCCACTTTGTGCGATAAATGAATACGGTACGAATGATCATAGAGCCACGCTAACCCACCTCTATACCGACGAGCTGCCAGACATTTGCTCTGGGGAAATTAAGCTGGCCCTCAGTCAACTTAAAAATGGTAAAGCCCCTGGAGAAGATGGAGTTACAACAGAGCTGTTAAAGGCTTCGAGTCAAATCTTGCTAAAAGAGCTCCGTCGAGTTTTAACTGCATCTTACGAGATGGGAGAACTCCAAAGGCTATGATCAGAAGCATTACAGTCTTGTTTTATAAGAAAGGTGACCAGATTATGCTGAAAAATGTTAGACCCATCTCGCTTCTGAGCTACGTCTTTAAGTTGTTTTCGAGGGTCATCCCAAATCGACTCGCCGACTTTCAGCCTGAACAGGAACTAGAACAGGCTGGATTTCGAGGAGGATTTGGCACTAAAGGCCACATTCACACAGTGTGGCAAATGGTACAGAAGGCAACAGAGTATAATGAGCCCCTGCGTCGTGCATTTGTGGTCTATGAGAAAGTCATTCACTCCATTGAAACTCGGGCTGTTCTGGATTCTTTAGAGTGGTGCCAAATTGACTGGCGGTACAACACCGATATGATATCCGTCTAAGGAGAAGACAGTCAAATAAAACCAATACAGTTGCATCGCAGAGTGAGACAGGAGGAAGTTATATCTCCTAAGCTGTTTACAATAGTGGATAAAAAGTGGATACGTTCTTAAGACGCTAGAATGGAAAGAATACGAAATTAACGTAAACGGTGAGTACATCTCACACTTACCCTTTGCTGATGATATCGTCACGGCAGAATTGCTGCAAGAACTTCAGGAAATGCTGAACAGACTGCATGCTTCTTCCCGATGTGTTGGTCTGTGCATGAATCTGAACAACACAAAAGTTATGTTCAACGATCACGTCATGCTAGTTCCAATTACTGTTGATGGTAAAATTCTCTAAATTGTCCAGGAATATACCTACCTTGGGCAGATATTGCAACTAGATAAGAATAACTTCGAGAAGGAAGCCGATCGGGGGATTCACAGCCAGATGGAGCTTCTTAAACGCCTGCTGCATTTAGAAAGCTCCGGTTTTCTCGTCGCTCATACCGCAAAGTATCCAACCTGTTCAAGCGTTCTGACAGTACGGCTAAGCCAAAAGATTAAGGTCTCTCAACGAGCAATGGAAATAGCTATGCTTGCAGTTTCTCTAATAGATAAAATTTGAAATAAAGAAATCCGCCGGAGAACCAAGATTACTGACATAGCCTTCCATGTTTGTAAACTGAAGTGGAATTGGGCTGGTCATGTTTGACGCAGAAGTAACAACCGGTGGAGTAGATGTATTATGGAGTGAAGACCGCGTCTAGGCAAACATATTGTGGGACATCCGTTGACCAGATAGAGCGATGACCTGCGCAAGGTGAGACTAACGGTAAAGAGGATCGTGGGCGTGTCTGAATCGATGGCCCTTCACTCCGAAGATTCATTAATCAAGACCCTTTACGCTGGTTGTCACCGTAGCAATCTGGCGAGTCTTCCAGTTCCAGTTCCCTTGACTAAGCCACACTACGTTGGGTTCGAAACAACGCTGTGGGGGTATCCTTTGATAACGCCTACTTCAGAAACACACACGCCTAATCTTAAAAGGTGGTTGATACCTGAGATTACGTGTCCACGTTTGGTCCCGGTCTAGACATCAAATATGTAGACTGTATGTTAACTTTACTTTCCCTAACTTTTAGGGTCAAAACTGGGAATAAAACAGCAATTTTCTTGAAAATCTTGAGAAATGTGATAACTGTTGCTTGAGTAGTTGAACCGGAGAAGTTTCCAAATAATTTGTCTTCTGCACGTACCTAGGTACGTGTAGGTATCGGGCCCCGGGGTGTACCCCATTACCCGGATATCCTCATACCCCATTACTATGGGGCAGTCAATTTTGGCCTATCTTGGCATGGTTTTGCTACATTGTGTAATGTAGCCGGATAAGAATAATTTTCCCGTAGTTCACCGACTACGGGAAAAGGAGGTAATCTATGGAGGTAGTCTAAGTTGGCCTTTCAGCGGCATTGTGGCTTGTTACTCGACTCTCTAATCACATATAGAGAGGAGTTCTCTTGGAAGAGGTCGTCCGTCCGGTGGCCGGGTATGCAACGGTGCAAAGCCGTTGAGGTGTTCGTGTGGCCCGTTATCGGCACGGTCAAACATGCCGCGCGCTAACCGGGCCACGAAATCGGAGATGGTCTCGATTTTCAGATTGGCCGCTATGACGTCATTCCGGACGTAACGACCTGCTCCGACAATCGTTCTCAATGACAGGTTCTGCTGAGCCTGTAGTCGCCGCCTCAGAGGGTCGCTCAGAAGCACGTACCAGGCCGGAGCAGCATAGGTGGTAATAGCCCGGATATACGTCTTGTATATCCGGAGCTTGGTTTTTATTGGCAGCTTGGATGCCAGTACCGGACGAAGCATCGCCCGCGCACATCTGGCTTTGCGGACGACGAAGTCGACGTGCGCAGTCATGCGCAGCGCCCGGTCGATCCGGCACCCTAGGTATGTCACGGCCTTCTCGTACGCGATCTTCTGGCCGTCGAGTGTTAGTGGTGTTGGTAAATTTCTGAGGCGACGGGTGAGCAGAGCGGTCGTCTTACCAACATTGACGACCATCCTCCACTCGTTTAGCCATGGTGGCAACAGGTCCAGCAGACGCTGCATTTTGGCAGTGGCTATATGGGCTCTTCTGGACGAGGTGAAATAGGCGCTATCGTCCGCGTATAGCGCCAGCTCAACGTCGTCCTCCCATTCTTGCAGCCTGCCTGCCAATGTTGGGATGTCATTCGTGTATGCCGCGTACAGGACTGGAGACAGACAACTGCCCTGTGGGACGCCGGCACTGATAGTTCTTGTTGCGGACTCGGCGCCCTCTACACAGACGTAGAACTTCCTGTCTTCCAGGAAAGACACCATTAACCGCAACATAGCAGGGGGGACACTGGTCTGTTCGTGTAACTTATATAGTAATCCTGAGTGCCACACCCGGTCGAACGCCTTCTCGATATCGAGAAAGACGCCCAACGATATGCGGCCACGATTGTACTCTGCCGCAAGCAGGTGCAGCACTCTGGTCAGCTGTGTGGCTGTAGAGTGACCCCTCCTGAATCCGTGCTGCTCCGCCCGAAGTTGGATGCACGGACGGAGACGTCTTAGCAGCAATCTTTCAAACAGTTTAGCTATGTGTGGTAATAGCGTAATCGGCCTGTAACTGGAAGCTTTACGCCTGTCCTTCCCGGGTTTCGGCAAGACGATTATTTTGCCTTTTTTCCATTCCTCCGGGAAGTGGGATGTCCGCAATATCCCATTGTAGAGTCAACCAATCTCTACTAGGACTTTATAGGGCAGCTGTCGGAGTGCAGCGTTGGTAATCCCGTCGTATCCGGGCGCCTTCCTCACTTGCAGGCAGGTTACCATCCTCCGCAGTTCGGCGGGAGAAATGAACCACTCTCCTGCAAGAGGCGGCGCAGGTGACGACAGGAACTCCTGTACGCGACTCTCCTTTATGGCATGAAGCTCCATGTACTCCGCACTTGCAGGATTCGGCATAAATTGCTCCTCGAAGTGCTCTCCTAGGATATCCGCTCTGCCCTTGGCATCATAGCAGCGTTCGCCCGCTCTGTCGGTCAGCGGGCAAACGGGAGGTCTAGATTTGGTTAGCTGTCGGTTCAGTTTATAAAGCGACGCATTTTGCTCATCCGCCTTCCATATGCGCCGCTCCCAGGCCTCTCCTCTGTAGGCCCGGACTGCAACCGACAGCTCCTCCGATAAGATGTTGAGCTGTGATTTTAGTCTTGGGCAGCGAGTACGCGCCCAGAGTTTTCTTAGTGCTCTTTTGCGTTTTATTTGCACGCTTATGTCCCGCGGCAGATCGTCACGCCTTTCTGTTATGGGACGATCGTAGAGGCCGCGTGGAGGGCCTCCTGGATGTTTTTGGTAATTCTAGTTGCAGCGGCCTCTACGTCGTCCGCTGTATTTATGAGTTGGTGGACTGGAGGTCTCGCCTGCAGATGTTGTGCGTAGCGCCTCCAGTCAATGCGTGTCTTAAATGCTCTGGGTGGCGTAGTCACCGCCTTAGTGCCAAGGGTTATCAGAATCGGGAGGTGCTGTGAACTCAGGTCGTATAGCACCTCTACCACTACTGGGTAGTTGACGTTCCTGGAGAGCACGATGTCTAATACATCCGGATGTTGCCTCGGGTCTGTCGGAACGTTGGTTGGTTCCTCGGGACCTAAAACGTCATAGTTGTTCTTTTCAGCGTCTTCGTATAGTGCATGACCCGGCGGGGTGATCACTCTGGACCCCCACGCCGGGTGTTTAGCGTTTAGGTCCCCGGCGATTATGGTGGGTGTTTCACCTTCCATCACCGTCCGGATGTCTGAGGGGCAGAATGGAGTCCCTGGCGGGCGGTATGCTGCGTAGATCCTTAGTTCCTCGCCCGCCGCCTCCATTCTTATGCCGATAGAACGCATAGTCTGGTAAGGTGGTAATTCCAGCTCTTGGTGGACGATGTCCCTCCTCACAAAAACCGCCGTCCCTCTGTAGGCGGCCCCTTGAGGGGTGACCTCGTCCCTTCTGTATAGGTGGTAGTTTGGCAGCTTGATATGCGTTTTTGGATTTAGTTTTGTTTCGCCCAGCAATATAATGTGCAAGTCCTGTTGCTGGGCGACAGTGCGGAGTTCATGCAGCTTCTGCTGTATACCGCCCGGGTTCCAATAGAGGAGGCGCAGATTACTCTCCTCCGTAATGCCGTGCTAGTAGATTTGCCAGCGCCTTCATAATTGCTGTGACTGGATCGGTCCCGGCTCTGATATCCGCAAGGACTTGCGTGCCGACCTCGATAGCAATACCTACTAAGCGTTGTATCGCATCTGCTGTCTCGAGGCCGGTGGCGGGTGTTCTCCTATATGAGGGCGTTGGCAATTGTCTCGGGTGTGGTTGCTCCTGGTCCTGCCCTCTTGGCTTGTGGGTAGAGCGCGCTCTAGCTGTAGAGCGGGCTCTACGTTCTGGTAGAGCCCTTTCTGGCACTGTACCCACGTTGGTTGTCTCCCGAGTAATCTGCGCCTTTTGCAAGGCTACTGGTACTGTTGGTGTCGGGGTAGAGGTAACAGCCTGAGGAGGCTGCGACTTCTTCCTACTTCTCCTCTCCCGCCTCCTCTTCTTTGAGGGTTGCCGTTCTGTGGCAGGATTGGCGGGAGGCTGTAGAGTCGCCCCGGTGGTTGCCCTGGTCATCGCGGGTTCCACCGTTTCCTGGGATGCTACGGGTGGGGGGGGGGGGGCTGATTGTCTGCCCTTTCCTGTGATGGTGACCCACCCGTCTTGCTGAATGGTTACAGCTTTCGGGCGACTCTGGGGGATCCTTTTTGGGTCCTCCGGGAGTAGCCCCGGTAAGGTAATCCCCTGCCTGCTAGCAGTCCTCCTCAGGACTGGGCAGCGGCGGTCGTTTGCTGTATGGTTTTTGCCACAGTTGGCACATTTGGGTTCCTCTTCCCTACCCCGAGGGCAAAGGCTCGCTATGTGCTCCCCGGCACAGCGCACACACCTCACTGGCCTGAAGCAGTTGGCGGAGGCGTGCCCGAAGGCCTGGCATCTGTGGCATTGAGCTGGTCCTACTTTCCTTTGCCAGGCCTCGATGACGACCCCTCTCATGTAGAGGAGTTCGTCAATATTATATAAATTCTGGAGCTGCTCCAGGCTCAGGTGATCCAGTTGGGCAAAGTAGATGCAGCCAGGTCTGCCTCTACGTGGTGGAATTGCCTTCACATATTTAATAGGGAAGCCTTTTGCCCTTATGGCCTCCTCTATTGCTTTGGTATCTGTGCCCATAGGTAGACCCCGGATGCCCACTTTAGTGGGCTTATCCTCCTCCGGGGTGTAGCAGTACCAGGACAGCGTTGGTGTTTCTTTGGTCAGCTCCACCATGTAACGCTGAACCGTGCGGAATTCGTTTGCGCTCTGTGGCATAAACCGTACGCCTTTCCCGAATGGACGGGCATTCAAAGGGTGGCCCAACATTCTGTTGAGCTCCTTAAAATGCCTCGTCCAATCCGGTAGGCATTTGGCCACTATTGGTGGGTATCTGGCTTTGTTCTGGTCGGCAGGCTTGTCGGTAGGCACTGCCGCCGATTGAGGGCGTGGTACTGCTGGTGCAGCTACCATATGGGCATAGCTGGTGGATGGTCGTTGACCATCGTCCTGCGGTAGCCCGGACGGGTTGGATGATGCCACCGGTGATGAGCGGCCGGCGGATGCTGCCAGGGTTGCGTAGGTGGTCGACCCCCAGCTGTAGGATTCCTCTCCCCCCTGCTCGTACTGGGCCGAATCTCGGCTTCGTCTATCTGGTGATATGGAGCGAGGGGGGGGTTGTGGTGGAGAAGGCGACTTTGGTGGTGATCTAAGCACCTTCTTCGTCGTCACTATTTGGTGGTATCTCTCATCTTCTGATGATGAAGGGGCTTCGTCTGACGACAGCTGGGAGCCTACCCGTTGCCTCTTCTCAAATAGGGAGGCTTCGGTCTCCGGTGGCGTGTGGCGTCTGGCCGCTTTCTTGGCCCGCTGCTGTTGGGGCGACGGTTCCTGCCTTGCCGTGTGCTCAGACACGGCTGGCGTGAGCGCGGCGCCCGTTGCGGACTCCTTCCGTGGCGAGACGGTTTTCCGCATAGGGATATGGGAGAACGCTGGCACCGTTCTGGTGCACTCCGGGTTCATCATATCCCTGATTGCAAGAGGTCTCTCCAACACTCCTTTCTTATCCGGTGGTATTTTAGGTTTGGGGGGTGGTTCCCCCTTGTCCCTACCCGACATGCTGAGTTGTTACCTAGCTTGTCGGTTGTAATCTACGTGGCCCTATCTATACGATGGTGATATTATTAAAAGGACTGTCTTCACTGTGGGCACTGCCTACCCCTTTTGTCAACAAAAGGGTTGGGGGAAGTGCGACGGTGGCACTTTATACGCGACTAGGCACAGGATGCACGAAACGCATAAAGTGCCAAGAATCACCTAGGGGCCGGTGACCTCGACGCCTCACGGAATCACGGGACTCAACGTGGGCGGAGTTTGTCGTACCGGCGGTTATTTGCAGCCACTGTAAAACTGCAAGTAACGCACACCTAGGAGATCCTTATGATGTTTCCAAATCAAAACGCCATAGGGGTATACTTTTCTAGCTATACCGTGAAGTGGGCTGTGCGCTAAAAGCCTTCTATTTCGCGCATATTTTTATTATCAAATTTCTCTTTTTGGAAAAATAACTTTATTTTTCATAAAGACATACACAAATTTTGTTTCCCCAAAAACAACACACAAAATTACATAATAAAGAACAATAAAACATATACATTTTACACGACAATAATAAAATATAAAGCATTATTACGTAATTTACATCTTATCATACATGTTGTACACCTTAAAATCTTAATCTAATTCGTGGGCCAACCTGTATATGTCTACTACTCTAACATTGTATAATCTTTTTCTTTTGAAAACGGCGGAAACTGTTGGAACTTATAATAAATAATATTTCAAATTATTTAAATTATTTTTAAAGAAATTTCTTTTTAATGATTTAGCATTTCGATTCGTGTTGCGTAATTGAATGTTACGTAACACGTGATTCTAAGTTAAACAAGAATTCTTTCATTCATCGCTGCATTCAACATTCATATAACATTCGCACATTCACACACTGTCTTAATGGTTCAGGGCCAGCCTTTCTACATAAACATTGATTTAAATGCTGATTTTACGCTTGCGACGCTAACAAACGGAATAGCAAATAATTTTTATATGTGGAGATTTCAGGTTTCTTGGGCAATGCTAAACATTACAGAAAAGATATAATATTGTCTATGAAGCTAAGCAGTACTTGGCTACTTGGCAACACTGCTCAATGGTTTGGAATTTGGATTGAAAATAGGATTCGAATTTTCAAATTCGTTATAACGTGTTCTTTGTTGTATTGTGGAATTACCTGGAATCTGAAAAGTTTATGAAAGTTTGTTATATTGTCGTGCAGAATTATTCGTTAGAAGATTGTTTATACCTACTGTTCACTAGAAACTTACAAACAAGAACAGTTGATGAGTCTACTGTAAAGAATTTAAAAAAAAAATATTTGACGCAATGTCTAGTAGAGAAATATACTATTCTGAGAAATATTATGACGAAGAACATGAGTACAGGTATTTTGTATTTTCTGTAAACATATTATTATGAATTATTTAACGAAATTATTAGTAGCATGTTTTTCCTGTAACACTTGATAATATGACTCCCATGACAAATGAAAACTGAATGATTGATATGTTACTAATAAATAAAAAGACCAATGTAGTTCTACCTTAAAGAACAATTGTATGTGAAAACTTAGTCATTATAATAATAACATTTAATGATTCCGTCTAGAAAGTTGTCATTTATTACTCAGTATGTGATCATATTTTCCACAATCCATATAAAATTTAACTATCAAATGTATTGTATTTCCAAACTAAGGATATTATTATTAAATGTAGGATAGAGCTTTATTATTTTGTATCTTCCACTTTTTGATTTTGGGGCCGTTGGGTAATTTGATATCAGTCCAACATGTACAGCCTTTTTGAGAATTTTACTATATTTTAGTGTATGTTGTTGGTCTCTTTTCGCATACATATTTAAAATGTATCAAAAGAAGAGCTTCAGATCATACACTAACTATTGGCAAAAAAAGTGAAAACAAAATCTATTTGGCTATGAGGTTAGGATGCTTGATGGGTTGCCTATAGTTTTACCTACAGGGCTATTAAGGAGATACTTGGGACACCCGTCATTATAACGCTTTAATGTAATGATGTGCCAACTCGGAATAAACAAAACTCGATTTACATGAATGTTAACTCGGGTTGAACTCGAGTTACGTAACTCGAGTTAACTAGATGGAAGAGTTAATGTTTTTTTTTAAATTTTTACCAATTTATTCTCTCACCTTCGCATTAATAGTAAAAAAAAATTAGAACATACAAATTATATTTTTATCTGTTTCAATTCTTTCATTTTTTTATATTATTTGTTTATTATATATTGGAAGATTATACTAACTAAAGTAAAAAAGGAAATTATTGTTTGAAATCAAATCATTTTTTTATGTATTTTTGGCTTGAATTTTATTTTTTAAAAATATTTATATTTATTATTAATCAAACTATGTAATCATACAGCAGTCTTTCAAAATAAAATCAAACTAACATTATGATGCAGGTATGTAAATAGGTACATAGGCTCATAATTGTTTTATAATCACAATCACAATATTTTCAAGAACAAGAAAATTAACTAATTACTATTACAAAGAATGTTCTTGCAGTAGTTAAATTATATGTTGATATTTTAGTCTTAATTACATTGTACTTAACTGTTCATATAAAGGAAAATGATACTAAAAACAAAATGAAAAATATTTTCCTGTCAATTAACTACCAATTAGTAATTAACAAAAATATATAAAAATCTTATGTAAATAACTAAAAGAAACTTCTTATAAGTTTTAACAAAAACAATATTCTTTTCTTTTTAAAATCAAAGTTAAATAAAACATAAAACAACAAACTATTGTTAAGTACTTCTTAAAAATAAATAAAATAAACATTCATGGAATGCTATTGAGAAATAAAATTTGGTCAACTTTTTTTGGTGCTAGACGGTTTCTTCTATCATTGCACAAAATCCCAGCTTTTGAAAATAAACACTCTGAAGGGACTGATGATGCTGGTATACAAAGATATTTATAAGCAATTTCGGATAATCCCAGAAATAAACATTTCTTGTCATTCCAAACTGAAGTGGATCACATTTTCTGTCAAGATATGGTAATTCAATATATTGTTCAACCATGATAGCTGCCGAAGTGTATGAAGTTTGGTGAGCACTATTCTCCATGATTTTTTTATCTACAACTCCCATAATGTCGTCTTTACCCAAAGCAGTAGTAGCAAATGCAAATTAAGTACTAGGGCTATTTGGGCTAGATGAAGGTAGGACTTGATCGGTGTTCATATTTGATAACTCATTTATTACCCACATTTGCACATTATTAGCATTACTTTGTAACATAAAACCTTTTTTTTTAAAGCATGGGTCGAGAAAGGTTGCTTTTGATGCTGTTCTATTAGTCTCATATACTGCAAGTCGTTTTTCTATTACTGCAGAAAGACTTCCTTTTAAATTCCTGGCCAATTCCATTACTGGTGTCTTGCTTTCTATAGCTTTTCGTAGTCCAAGTACAAGAGGAATAACAGAAGACAAACTTGGATATTTTTCTCCTGATAAAATCACAGTAACATTTTCGAAAGGGCGTAAAAGTGCCACCACATCTTCTACTATTATCCATTAATTGGAATCCAGACTTGGCGGAGATGAATGCAGTTGTGGCAAAGTTGCAGAAAGCAATATTTTAACCTCTAATAGACGCTCGAGCATATAAAAAGTGCTATTCCACCGAGTATGAACGTCTTGCTTGAGTTTCAATTTATTTACATTTAGTTGCTCTTGCATTTTCAGCAAGGCATAGGAAGCTTTTGTGCTATATTTAAAATGCGAAATAATTGCTCGACATTTTGCCAAAAGTTGTTGTAGCTCACAGTTAGAAGTGTTTCCTGCTGAATCAAATGTTTCTTTCTCTATACAGCCTTTAAGCGCGAGATTAAGTGTATGAGCAACACAAAAATGATTTCGTTTATTCAAACATTCACTTACTGCTTTTTTCATAGCTGTAGCATTATCTGTGACAATAGTTACTACTTTAGAGTTTATTTACCACTGGTCCATTACCTCTTGGATAGCCAATGCAATATTCTCAGCCGTTTGCTGTATTTGTATTTCTGAAGTCGAAATAACTACAGATTTCAATTTATATTGATATATGTAATGTGCTGTCAAACTTATAAAGCTTTTATTACTGTCTGATGTCTTCTAACTCTTTTTTTAAAGATTCGGACACAAATTTATATTTTCCATCTACCATCAAAGCTAATTGTTTTCTGTTCGGTAGCTGATAATCTGCATTTAATGCTTTCGAGTATTCTTGGAAACCTGAATTTGCCACTATTTGAAATGGCTGTAAATCTTCACTATCAAATTAATTAAAGCGTCATCACCAGAATTTTGCGTAATTTTTTTTGGCAAGTAAGACGGGTTTGAGTGTGCCTTAACCTTTTTTGAGAAGGCTCAACATTTAATGTGGATATCAGTGACTGGGATGAATCGACCGAAGTACTCATATTACTTTCATTTGTTGATGATAAAGTTGGACTTATGTTTCTTTCTTCGACAGTAACACTTGGATGCTTATTTTTAATGTGGTTTAATAATGTGGTCGTATTTCCATTATATTTGAAAGAATCTGAACACTGTTTACACGTAACACGTCCACTCACTGGCGATTCAAATACATCCCAAACCAAAGATTTTCTTTTAGGACCTGGCATTTTTCAGAAACAGAATTTAAAACACGAAAAACTACAACAATAACCAACACTTTAAAGTTAACCTCAAATATACATAAATGTGACAGTTGTTTGTTATGAATCAATATACATAGTCTCAAATGATCAGCAAACTTCGCTCCATGTCGGTTTCATTTAGATTTCAAATTCGAGTTAGTTACTCGAGTCGACCATCACTACTTTAATGGATAAAAGGTGGCGGGTGGTGACTCACCACCTAAATTATTTAATAAATAATATTATGAATAAATTATAAAAGAAGATTATAAAAATAGGTCAGACATCTCAAAATGCTTTCATTGGGAATCTCTCGTTCTCCAAGTGTGATAAATCATGTGAATTAAACATTATAATTTATATTATACATTAATTTAATCCTTTAGTACCTACATAATATATGAACCTCAATATTATCATATTTGTTTGTTATTGTCCTAATATTTATTTGCAGACATGTTGTATTACCTAAGGAAATGGTGAAATTGGTGCCAAAAAATCATCTTATGTCAGAGCAGGAATGGCGCAGCATTGGTGTGCAGCAAAGCCAAGGCTGGGTACACTATATGACGCATCAACCTGGTGAGGAATTATTGTAAAGTTAATTTATCATATTGTACTGAAATTTAATGATTTATTTTATTAGTGTCAATTACTGACACAATGAAGCCGTGTAGTGGCGGTTAAGAATATCCACTACCCCATATCTTCCCGTGGGTGTCGTAAAAGGCGACAGAGGGAAACAGGCAGGAGATGGGCAGCAGCATCTTACTGATAATAGCAACTGTACGACAAAAAAAAACTGCGGTTGCCAACCCGCTCGCCAAGCGTGGCAACTATGGCAATATACCCCCCATGAACAATTACACAAATAGACGGCCCCCAGTCTCTGGCGGCCCCGCTATTCCTGGCTACGGTGGCGACCATGGTAACGGCGGGGCAGGGGGTGCTAAGAATCTCCGGTGGAGGTTCGGTTGCCACCTACGACGACTCGACCTGGCAACATTTAACGCACGCACCCTGAGGAATGACGAGAAGATCCTGGAGCTGGAAGAAGAGATAGACAAGTTGCGCTGGAGTATTATAGGATTAACCGAGGTCCGAAGAGAGGGGGAGGACATGGTGATTCTCGAATCCGGCAACTTGTTCTATCACCGGGAGGGCGACCATCTGTCCCAAGGAGGTGTCGGATTTATCGTCCACACTTCTCTCGTCAACAACGTTGTAAAGGTTGGAAGTGTGTCGACGAGGGTCGCGTACCTGGTACTCAGAATCACCAAACGGTATTCGCTGAAGGTCGTACAGGTTTACGTACCAACCTTGGCACATCCCGATGAAGAGGTGGAGGAAATGTATGAGGATATTTCCAAAGCCATGCATTCCTCCAAAACCCACTACACGGTGTTGATGGGAGACTTCAACGCAAAACTAGGCACAAGAGAAAATGGTGAGCTGAAGTTAGGGAAATTTGGAGTAAGGCAATGGAACCGAAGGGGCCAGCAGCTGGCCGACTTTATGGAGAAAGAGGGACTCTTTATGATGAACTCTTTCTTCCTGAAGCGGCCCCACAGGAAGGTGGACCTGGTCGAGCCCCGACGGTTCGACAAAAAATGAGATTGACTTCATTATGACGACCAGACTCCAACAGTGATGTCTCAGTGATCGCAAGGGTGAAAACTGGCAGCGATCACCGAATGGTTAGAGGCACACTGAACCTAAACATTAAGTTGGAGAGGTCTCGTCTAATGAAGTCAACGCTCCGTCCCCCTCATGCTCTAATCCAGAATCCCGAAAACTTTCAGCTCGAGTTACGTAACCGCTTCCAGTGCCTACAAGATTGCTATGCGGTGGACGATATGAATGACAAGCTCGTGCAAAACTGTCCATGCGGTCGGAGCTAAGTTCTGTAAGACCCGCCGCAGAAGAACACAAAAGCTCTCCGATCACACTCTTAATCTCATGGCTGTTAGACGGGAGATGAGGCTGCAATCGTCAACAGATTTGACAGTATACAGGCAACTGAACAGACAGATCTCCAAATGCATGCGGCGAGACTTACGCAACTTTAATACTGCTCGTATTAAAGAAGCGATTGAGCGGAACCAGGGCTCCAAAGTCTTTGCCAGAGATCTGTCTGCCAGTAAGAGCCAACTGTCAAAGCTGAAGACTGAGTGCGGCAGCATCGTTTCCGGGACGCCTGAGCTTTTGAGTGAGATTGAGAGGTTCTATGGGCAGCTGTACACATCATCGTTGGAGCCACACGCAATTGTGAGTAACGATCCAAGAGCAAGTCTTATCCGACACTATTCCGATGATATCCCGGACGTCAGCCTAAGCGAGATTAGAATGGCCCTCCAGCACCTTAAAAACGTCAGGGCCCCAGGCGAGAATGGAATTACAGCGGAGCTTCTGAAAGCGGGTGGAACACCGGTACTTGAGGTCCTTCAGAGGCTCTTCAATTCCGTCCTCCATGGTGGCACTACTCCAGAGGCGTGGAGCAGAAGTGCGGTGGTCTTGTTCTTTAAGAAAGGCGACAACGCTCTCTTGAAGAACTACAGATCGATTTCCCTTCTGAGCCGCGTCTACGTGCTGTTTTCGAGAGTCATTACAAATCGTCTCGCACGCAGACTCGACGACTTCCAGCCTCCCGAACAAGCCGGTTTCCAAAAAGGCTTCATTACCATAGACCACATACATACCCTGCGGCAGATTGTACAGAAGACTGAAGAGTACAATCTGCCACTTTGCCTGGCGTATGTGGACTATGAGAAAGCCTTTGATTCCGTCGAAATTTGGGCGGTGCTGCAGTCCCTTCAGCGGTGCCAAGTTGACTGTCGGTATATCGAAGTGCTGAAGTGTTTGTACAGTAGGGCTACGATGGCTATCCGAGTACAGAACCAGAGCTCGAAACCTATCCAACTGCAGAGAGGTGTAAGACAGGGTGACGTTATATCCCCGAAACTCTTCACTGCTGCATTGGAAGACGTTTTCAAGCTACTGGACTGGAAAGGATACGGTATTAACATCAATGACGAGTACATCATTCACCTTCGATTTGCCGACGATATAGTCCTTATGGCAGAATCGCTGGAGGACTTAAGCACTATGCTCAATGACCTCAATAGTGCCTCCAATAGTGCCTCCCAACGGATAGGTCTTAAGATGAACATGGACAAAACAAAGATCATGTTTAATGTCCATGTCACACCTATGCCGGTAGTTGTTGGGAGCACTATGCTCGAAGTTGTTGACGAGTATGTTTACCTGGGACAAATAGTCCGACTAGGTAAGTCCAACTTCGACCGAGAGGTCAATCGACGGATTCAACTCGGCTGGGCAGCGTTCGGGAAATTACGACATATCTTCTCGTCAGGTATACCTCAATCTCTAAAAACTAGATTGTACAACCAGTGCATGTTGCCAGTGATGACTTACGGATCTGAGACGTGGTCCTTCACTGCTGGCCGTATGAGGACGCTCAAGGTCGCTCAGCGAGCTATGGAGAGGGCTATGCTCGGAGTTTGTCTGCGTGATAGACTCAGAAATGAGGATATCCGCAGTAAAACCAGAGTGACCGACATAGCCCAACGGATTAGTAAGCTGAAGTGGCAATGGGCCGGCCATATAGCTCGAAGAACCGATAACCGATGGGGAAGAAGGGTTCTCGAGTGGCAGCCTCGTACCGGTAGGCGTAGTGTAGGGCGACCCCCCACTAGATGGAGTGACGACCTGGTAAGATATGCAGGAAGTCGATGGATGCAGGTGGCTCAGGACCGTGCTTTGTGGCATTACTTGGGGGAGGCTTCTTTACGTGGTAGAGCCATGCTGTAGTTATATTAGTAGTATAGTTGTAGCACGAATGGGTCGGCTCGACCGGGGAAGGACCACGCTCTCACAGAATACCAGCGTGAAATAGTAGCTTAATGCTGCTGTATTTCGTATGGTGAGTGTAGAGAACCGGAGACCCTTTTTACTGGAAATAAGGCATTTCATCTCAGTCCTCGCGGGTGACAACGCATCTGCATTTTGATTCGTAATCGAGGATAGATGTACCTTCTGTGTACTAAATATCGGGAATTTGTCAATAAAACAAAAAATACAAATTATTCATCTAAATTTATTTTATCGCCTTCAAAGTAGGCCCCATCGCTTGCAATACAACATCTCCAACGCTTCACCCAGTCTTCCATACATTTTTCATAGGCTATTTGCGGTATGGCCTTTAGCTCATTCAGCGAATTTTTTGTTATGGCTTCTATCGACTCAAAACGTTTTCCTCGAAGTGGTAATTTTAACTTGGGAAATAAAAAAAAGTCAGACGGAGCCATATCAGGTGAATACGGTGCTTGGTCGAGAACTTTTGTTGAATTTTTCGCTAAAAACTCTTTCACTATAATGGCTGTGTGTGATGGTGCATTATCATGGTGCAGCATCCATGAGTTGTGTTGCCATAAATCTGGACGTTTTCGGCGGATACTCTCACGCAAACGCTTCATGACGCCTAAATAATATTCTTTATTCACTGTTTTTCCCTTTTTAAGGAATTCGGAGTGAACCACACCACGGTAGTCAAAAAAAACTGTCAGCATCACCTTGATTTTGGAGCGACTTTGCCGCGGTTTTTTGGGTTTCGGCTCGTTTTCGAGACGCCATTCTGAAGACTGTTGGCTTGTTTGCATGTCGTACTCATAAACCCATGTCTCGTTGCCAGTTATTATACGTTTCATAAAGGTCGGATCCGTAGAAGCTCGGGAAACCATGTCTTCAGCGACATGCTTTCGCTGCGCTCTTTGAACAAAATTGAGCTCTTTTGGAACTAGTTGAGCGGCGACGCGTTTCATGCCTAAAATGTCAATGAGAATGTTGTGGACGGACTTAAAAGATATGTTCACCTCACTAGCCAACTCTCTCAGACTCATACGTCGATTTTCGAGCACTAGCTTCTTGATTTTGTCGATGTTTTCTTTGGTCGTAGCGGTTGAAGGTCTACCAGAACGAGGCAAGTCTACTACTACTTCTCGGCCTTCTTTAAAAGCCTTATACCATTCATAAGCCCTTGTTTTCGATATACACGATTCGCAGTAGGTATTTCGCAACATTTTTAGTGATTCACCACATGAAATGTCATTCGAAACACAAAATTTAAGGCACACTCTTTTTTCAACAATATTTTCCATTGTGAAAATAGCCGAGAACTCAAAACTATGACCAACAAAAAGTCTAGTTTAAAACAAATTAAATGACAGATCCCGCTCAAACTTTGCGCGCTAAATCAGTACAGTGCTACCAACATGCAGTAAAAAAATTAGAACGACCTCTTTTACGCGGGTCTTTTTATTGACATATTCCCGATACTTTTTACACAGAGTAGTAGATGTCTATGGGCCGCAGCAACCACTTACCATCAGTTGGACTGTGTGCTCGTTTGTCACCCTATTCTATAAAAAGAAAAAAAAGGCCTATATTCAGCAGTGGACTTGTGAAGGGCTGTAATGATGATGATGATGACTGACACAATTGGTGAAGCCAGTTATGTTTGCGGCAGCTTGGGAGGGTTGAAGTGGAAGGACATAGTTTTCCTATATTACTTTATTTTCTAATTTATAAGTTAACTACTGTGACGATGTGAGTACACAGAATTACTAGACTAGTTAACTTACAAACTAACTTAATTACTACTGGGCTATCTTAACAATTAAACCTAGGTTTATATACTACGTTGGAACATGCTGGGTTTTGCTTAGCAGGCAGTAGGTGACTTCCTGATGGCACTGTGTTAGTTATTCTTAAGTCTCGCGCAGTTATTTGCTTAGCCTGCAATGTTAAATTGTAGGTGACTTCTTGCTTGCTTGCAAGGTCTCGGTAGGCATATGTAACTTGCCTCCCTCAAAAATTACTATAATCAAATACGGGTCTGATTTTTGATCCTCTTTAGATTGTTATTTGAATAGTATAGGGGTCACATATTAATCAAGTGTGCAGTGTTATTTATTATGCAAGAACTTATTTCTCGCATAATTAAGGAAGGTGGAAGGTCACTACTTAAACTAAACTAATTTTAGAGAGCAGTTTCTCTGTATCATGATGAAATCACATGAGGTAACAGTTTACTCTGCAGAAATGAAAAAGTTGAACCAGCAAAACTAATATTAATAAATTTACAAGTTTAAGTGGTTAATTGATTTCTACATAGGGGATGTTCAAGTATTACATAATGCAATTTTTAAAGATTTTGGACCCTCCCTCCCCCCATGCAACGTACCATAACGTTTTACTGTACCCCCCTCCTCCTCTAAGCATTATGTAACATCCAAGACCATTTTTACCTAATTATAATTGTTATGGTTTTAATTGTATTCGCGGTAATAATAAAGGAAACAAGAGATTTCTCACTCGCAATACATGCCTATATTGTTCATTTTATTTATTCATATTGTTAATTAAAAAACAATCGCATATAATGTAATAAACATTTGCTTAAAATATGTTAAAATGGGCTCAAATTTGTCGTAATAAACTTTTACTGCTAATCTTACATTTAACTATGCCATATTCCTGATTGGCCCTGTCCATACATACATTTTTGGCTGCATCCACCATTGTTCTTCTCATGTATTTTCATGTTTTAGCTTTTTTTTTGTAATAAATATTTGGCAATGCAATTAGAAACGTAAACCTAACAGAAATAAAACATATTAGTCAAAATAAAATCGTATTTTTAACAAAAATTTAAAATAAAATCCGCCATAATAATTAAAATAAGTAGGTATGTAAAAAAACAATTCAATTGAAGTTACTGCTCTTCAGTCCACAGGTTCGCCAGTCACTCAGACTCTTTCATTACTGGAATCTAGAACAGCTGAAGAGGGTTCCGAAATTGTTAAACCACTTGCATTAACATAGTCTATGTCGAGCGAATCGGCATTCTCAGATGATATTTAACAGCGGCACACAATGTAGCTCATTTGTCGTGCTCCCAACAAATTGCTGTGGCCGTACCCTACTTTCACAACGGTCTTGGGCAGTCTTGCCATGTATGTAACGACTGTCCATCTTGTGCAATGTGAAAGCAATCCCACAGGTTGGACATATTCTGTTCTTGAGGTTGGATTGTACTGATGGGCAAAAGAAATCGTAGGGCGTCTGCTTAAAACCTTCTAGAAGAGGCAACAAATCAATAGAAAACCTCAGAAAGTAGTGAAAACTTGCATGATACTTTATCTGGCTGACTAGGTACCACGAGCTTGCTGGGAGTATGAATAATTGGGTAGGGTTGTGGCAGGAAAACATCCGGAAATACAGATTTCAATGCATTCCTTGAGTGGGAACAGCAGGATTCTTCCGCCCATTTAATCAGTTGCAAAGGAATATTGCGATTCATAAACGTGAGCGATACACCGCGCCACATTAGGTTCTGCTAGATCCTGCAAGCTATCTTCGGGCTTTCTATATTCTGCAATGTGCTTCTACATAAACGTTAACGAATACTGAAAACGAAAACAAAATAAAAATGACATACAGTACAGTCGAGGAATTCTCTGTAAAACAGAAACAAAAATTGTTGCCAACTTGGGTGAATATTATAAATATGACACAATATAATCGAGGGATTCCCCGCTAAACATAAACAAAAAGGTTGCCATTTTGGGAGACTTTAATTCCCTAGTTTTCTATTTAACAAAAAAAAAAAACAATGTTACGTAACACGTTGTTCGTTTATAAACCCACCACTGCTGAACAAAGGCTTCCCTCAAGTAATTCCTCAAAGCATGATCATAGCAAGTTTTCACACCATCTAGTGTTGGGCAGCCCTACACTCAACTTGCATGTACAAGGCTAGTATAGTAAAGTTATAGCCTATGTATGTCCCACTGGTCGGCACAGGCCTCTTCTCACTTCTGTGGGAATGCAAGGCTGCTATTCTATAGCTTCTTTCCCACAGGTTGTTGATTCGTTCAGCTTTGTGGCCCAGTGAGCCCATTGACACTTCAGCTTATTGATGTGTTGGGCTATGTGATCTATTATGTCTATTACTCTGGGTTCTATTGTCTGATATATCCTCATTACAAAGTTCAAATCACAACTGGCAACAAATGTTGCCCACATACAGACAACATAGCCAGTGATAACATAATGTTACGCGCTCGAATCGACGCACTAGCGCCATCTAGTGTCAGGAAGCAAGGGGAGCGTTGCAGAAAATGACATCACAGATCTCTCAACCGACAGCGCCATCCGAAGAACTAAGTTACTAGAAAATCTATACTCGAACTCTCGGTACCTTGCGCGTGTTTACTTGAACATTCCGGATATTTTGCTAATTTAAATAAATAGGTGGCGCAAGATGCGATCGGGAGAGAGTTTAACTCTGCGACACAAGCGAAGCTTCGGAGCGGAATTAAGTGAATTAGTGTGTTTAATTATAGTGTTTTTAACTTTATTTTGTATAAAGTAAATTAAAGTGTTAATTTAGGTAATTTTATCGGCAATTTTTATTGTCACGAACCGCAAGCTCATAACAATAATATAAATCTAAGATATGATCCTTCATTGTTTGTAGTATGTTGAAGCTTAAGGTTACAATCTTAAAAACTATGGAGAAGGTTATGCTCGGTGTTTCTTTGTGTGATAGAATTTGTAATGATGATATCAACAACAACCAATTTTTTATTTATCAAAAGTATTCTTACATATTTGCTTGATTTGTACCATTAAACCATTAATGGTTTGTATTGGTACTCACATTCGCAACTAACGCACTGCTTTACACAAGTATTTAATTAATTTACTAAAAGTTTAAAAAAATATATACATCATATAAATACGCCTTCTTTGTTGTGTAAGGGCTAAGCTTTCCATTGACGTCCGTCGAGTTGGGGGTTGATATTTTTTTTACAGAAAGGTGACATTAATATAAGCACACACGTAAAGTTTCAACATGCGGAAAAGCGTACTTTTTGAGAAAAAAATTATTGAAAATCAATTATTTTTGCAATATTTATGTCAATCCCTATCTCAGATTATATGATATTTTTTTTACAGAAAGGTTACACTATTGTATACACACACGCAAAATTTCAACATGCAGAAACGCGTACTTTTTGAGAAAAAAATTATTGAAAATCAATTATTTTTATAATATTTACGTCAATCCTTACCACAGATTATATCGAATTCTCGCCGTTGAACGTTCGTTTTTCGTACAGTTAAGTTGTCATACGTTCGGTAGCATTTTATTGTACATTTTACGTAAATAATTATATTTTGTACTCATTTAAATAGTTTTCATGCATACACATATATTTAACAGTTTATATTTAAATTACAAAATTATTATCATTATGAGCTATTAAAATTAAAATGTGTAGTGTTTACCGTTTTTTACCGGCTTGTGGGACGTAACGTAAAACTGACGATTTCTAAGAATTAATTAAAGCAATATGTGTATAAAATTGTATAAAACATGTGTATAAAACAGTGCCCACCTATTAGGGCAGATAACAAATAAAATAGGTTAGGTTCAACTTATGTCAAGGAACCGAATTAATAGACCCCGACTCCACGTGGTACGAGTCTGTCCTACCCCTAGAGTGGTTTTATAGAGCCGGAGGCGCGTAGGGAGAGCAGCCTCCGCCTGCTGTAACAAATCGTAGGCATCGGACGAGCCGGAGCGGCTGAGGCTGGTCGCCGAAGGCGACCAACAAGCCGAAGCTGCGGAGGCGAGGCTGGATGCCTGCGATTTGTTACGCAAAGGCGTAGAGGCTGCTCTTCCCGCAGCGCCGGAGACGTTGCGGTCTCAAAATAGATACAGAAATCCCTCTGAATGAGTCCCGCTATTTATTTTTGGTGAAGGGGTTCCCCCTTCCTTAGGGGGTACCCCCTTCCCCCCCAAGAGGTCCCCATGGTTTTTTAACTTAATATTTATCCATAAAAAATAAAATTTCCTCAAAATTAAAATTCAAAAAACTCAAAAAGGGGGGGCTCCGCAACTTTTCCTTTTAAGGGGGAGTAGTACACCTCCCCCCCCCCCGCCCTCCCCCCACCCCCCTCCCACCTCCAATTCGACGGACGTCAATGGAAAGTCGTACCCAAAACTACTTAACTTTATACAGGCTAAATTATAACTATGATTCTGATTGATTTTATAAGACGAAGTTCTTTATATTATCTTAATAATATTTTTTGAGTTTTTGTTTATAGGTTTTGAATGTTTTGGGGGATGTTGTTTATAAGAGTTGGGATTAAAAATTCAATAGTTCGCCTACCATAGTAATTGAGATCCTAGGCACAATTAATTTTTGTTTGGTAATATTTATTGTAATTACTTTATGAGATACGGGTACTTGGATGCTTTTATTATTGAATTGTTCAATTAATAGGGTCATGTAAAGTTTCATCTGCATAGGTAAAATATTACAGTAATTAAAAATGTCTAATATGTTTTCTTTATATTGTTGTATTATTTTTTGGGGTACAATAAGTTTAAGTAATCTTAGCTGTAGTTTATAAATTTTTTCATTATATGTCTTAAAGGTTCGTCCATAACTTGAGATTCCGTATGATATAATAGACTCAGCTAAGGCTTTATATATATTCAGCAGGATCTTATATGGTACTTTAGGTTTTAAGATACAGAATTTAGCCAGTATGGCTCCTAACTTCTCACAGAGAGAATCTATGTGAAATCTCCAGCTAAATCTATTGTCTATAATTAGTCCTAAGTGTGATGCGTTACTTGTTCTATTGCCTCACATTTACAAGCATTAGATGAAGTTGATTTGTGCAGACATCTGTGATTAGATCGGTACCATCTGGATTCTGTATGGGAAACTGAAACGGGAGACGACAGCAGTGTTTTCCTGTCAATGTATGTGTGAGGCGTACATTTAGCAAAGAACTTTTGAAAGACTTAATGAAATGACTACACAAATATTTCTTTATAGTTTTTACTTATTATTATTATTTTACTTACTTGATAATGATTATCTCAGCCCTCTTCATTTTTATTACAATACTATTTTATTTATTGATGAAAGTGAAATTAACTTATAAATTGTTTCAGAACCTCATGTCCTACTATTTAGAAGAAAGAAGACAACTCCACTAGAGAAAAAGTAAAATTTGCATGATACATTTATAAGATGTGATTGTGCAGTCCTATCATGAAATTGGGTGTAGACTGTAGACCTTAAGATAGCTCATAGCAAACTTTAAATTCTTAAAAAGGTGTGGAAAACAGTGCTAAAATTAAATTTTAAAAAGCAATTCATTCAAAATAATAAGTTTCTTTATATATCTGTATGCCTTGAGGCAAAAATTAAAAACAGTATAGTTTTTTAAGTCAAATAATTTTCTAGTGTATTTTACCAAAAATTTGTTTGTTATGAGCTTTGCGATCTTCATTCCATATGTATTAAGTTGTCATAAGTTAGTCATTAATGTTTAAGTATCCTCTTTAGTGACTTTCATAACAAATTTGTGATTTAACATTAATAGTAGTAACAGTTTGACATCGTTTTTAAACACTGATGCCTTATAAAAAGTAATACATTAACATTACAGTTCCTCTATTTCCCTTTTCCAATTTAAAGAGGAAAATTATGCTGGTTGTAAAATCACCTCTGTTTGATTGTGATAGCATGTCAAAAATTAAAGTAAATGTAATCATTTTTATTTTGGGAACATTTTAAATTTACTTATGCTAGAGTATGTAATGACAAGGCATCGGTAATGCTGCATTTTAAAACTATTAGTGTTTTTAGGATTATCACAATTAGATTCTTTTGCAGCATAAATATCCTATATTTTATCATATACTTGTTGCTGACATATTATATTTCTTTACTTAAATTTTGTACTGTGTTAGTAATATTTTGTTGTTTTTTAAAATACAATAAGATTTCAATGATGTTCGGATTATAATGGTGATAATAATCGTGTTAAACAGGTATTCTATCTGCTTTGTGTAAAATAATCTTATGAATTTTACTTGTTAAGATGCACTGCCATAAATACTCCCCTTGTTGAAATAATTTCATTGTGCATGAATAATTTGATTATCTAGTTAAGGTATATTCAATCACTACATAATTTCGGAGTGCTTAATTTCAAATTGTATATAATGTAAATTAAATCGATAATAATTAGCAGCAAGTAATGTTGTGAATGTTTATGAATCAGTTCAGATAAATTATTTGGTGCTATGTTACGTAGTTTTTTTTTCAACCCTATAAAAATTGGCATCATCTGTTTTCTGTTTGTTAGCATTTTAATTTGATCCTCATGAAAAACGAATATTTTATGACAACATGACAAATCATCTATACAAATAAATGAAATTGAAGTGCGTTTGTAAGAACAGCATTTTACTAAATGCATATAAAAGTATTTTAAGAAATTATGTCTGTTTGTCTCCAGCTAATCTCCAAAATAGCTGGACCGATTTTTCTAGACTCACAGACAGATTAGCTGATGTTATAAAAAGTAACTTGGTTACTTTTATTTTAGAAAAATAGGGTATTCCGCGAAAAAAAATTAAAACTCATTATCCAGTCGTTATTCCACGCGGACAAAGTCGCGGGGATCAGATAGTTTTAAATACAGGTTTTGGAGCGTTTTTAATGAGGAAACTTTAGAATGCTACATTTGCTTTGAAGTGGCAAGGAAAATAATGTCGGTTTCATCAAATAAAAAAACTTAGTGATCAACCTTTGATTCACAGCGGCAAAGTTCATGAGGCTCTTGCATATCACCAGCAGCTACTCGGAAATAGACAAATGCTCTTTCCCGGAAAAGCGCATCGGAATAAAGCCCACCTTACGCGATCCCCATTTCATTGTATGTTACAGATCGCGGAGCTTCCAATGAGTTTTTAAGTTAAAGGAAAAAAACATGCCACCATGAGGCAATGTTTTTTTAGGGTTCCGTAGTCAACTAGGAACCCTTATAGTTTCGCCGTCTGTCCGTCCTGGCTTAATCTCTGTGACCGTTAGCACTAGAAAGTGCACATACAGAAATTGAAATTTGGTACCAATATGTGTATCAATTACGCCGACAAAGTGGTAAAATAAAAATTGGAAAAAATGTTTTATTAGGGTAGCCCCCCTATATGTAAAGTGGGAAGTGATTTTTTTTAATTTCAACCCTAACGTGTGATATAGGTATTGTTGGAAAGGTATTTAAAAATGAATAGGGGTTTACTAAAATCATTTTTTGATAATATCAATAATTTCGGAAATAATTGCGCTCCAAAAGTAAAAAACAATGTGTCCCCCCCTCTAACTTTTGAACCATAAGTTTAGAAAATATTAAAAATATCTGAAAAGTAGAACTTTATAAGGACTTTCTAGGAAAATCATTTTGTACTTGGATGGAAACAACAGTACCCACTACCGGCAGCAGTTGCAGGAGCGCGGAGCGCTGCTGGAGCGCGAACATAATGGATACCCACCTTTAAACTCATAAGTGAGAACACTTATTGTGACGGACGGGAAACTACGGAACCCTACACTGAGCGTGGCCCGACACGCTCTTGGCCGGTTTTTTCTACTTCTTTCACTTTTCGAATCCTTACAGCTTTCGTTTGGTAATTTAGGTAAGCTGCCTTGGCTGGTCATCTAACTGCCAATTTATATTCTATCTGCAAATTTCAACTGCATATGATACAACCCTGCATATGTGACTTTGTCAGTTGATTGGTGGCTTAAAAACCAATAAAAATATGTACCGTAAAATGCCCTAACTTTGCACAGTTTTAGAGGTTTTTTTTTTAAATTAGTTGCCACGCATAGAAAGTGATATATCGCACATTGATAAGAAAGAAGAAAGTTACTATACGAAAAATGGTCTTATTTAAATATGAGCGCCATCTTTTAGTTAATGTAGCAAACTATTTTATGCTGAAACACTTGTCACAACTAAGAAATGATCCAAAACTGTGATTTGTTATGAGCAAGGCTAGCTTTGCCATCTCTAGATGGTAGTGGTACCGGATGGCGTTAAGGTTGGAATGAAGTCCCTTGATTTTGAAAAAAATTACGGCCAGCATGACAAGGAGTGCAGTAGTCTTTTTTGCTGAAAAATGGGAAATCGTGAGTCCAGTGAGGTCGATTACCGGTACCACTTGTCCAACCTCAAATAAATTATAAATCATCTACTTTTATATTCATTAATAAATCAGTAATCTGTTTTAGTAGACTGCAAAAGAAAGTTTACAATTAGACAATTTTTTTTTGTATATTACACAATATCATTGTCGATTGTGAACCAATTTTAATGATTCTTTTCATAATATCATGTCATGTCTGCTGTCATATAAGGGTGTCAAAATAGGAAATGAAGTTTTTAACATAAGAAACAATTTTAGACCACTTTGAAATTATGATATTCCTTCCCCTCAAGGGTAAAAAAAATGTCTTAACAAGAAGTTAAAAGCTGTGAAGTCAAGAAAACAATCCCTGGCTCTTGTGTCATGTGGCTTTGATACCCCTTCAAATTAGACTCCTTTTTTTGTATTTTAGCAACTATAATTTATTGTTTTATTTATATTTTTATTAGTTATTGTTGATAAGTGTGTTTCATCAATTGCCTAAGGCTCTGTATGAATTATGCTCAAAGGCTGTGGCAGAATAGCAGGAGTAGTGGGTTTCCCGTTACAACTGAGTCACAAACCTTTTTGTCACAACTAATTATTAAGCTATCTATTTAAATCTTAACATTATATTTTTGTGGCAAATAAATACTTTTTATTTATTTATTATTTATTTAAGTCAGCTATAATAAACTAAAAATAATTTCATAATCTGAAGTTGGTACTATAATTTTTCTATATACTATTTCTTAGCACCAATAACAGTCACTCAATTGATTATTAGATTACAAAAGTATCAATACTACTAAGTATTATTAGTTTAGATCAATAGTATCCTGATCATATTGGGAAATGTAAAACATTCAGTTTGGTGTATAAATAGATAACATTTGAAATAACAGGAGTCCTTTATTTTTTTAAACATTTAAATTACATGAATGTTACGTAATTGAATAATGTACATTAAGACAAAGTACCCGGATGACCGAGCTTTGCTCGGTTTTTTTAAGTTACATTTATATACAAATTACATGAATAATAGTTTTTGATTTTATTGACATAATAGAAAAAACTGAACTGGTTATTTGAATAAAAAATCATGAGTGCAATTAGATTAACTAATTAAAATTTTCGTAGTTTTAAAAAGTACTAAAAAAAGGGCTCGAAATATCAGATATTCTCACAAAAGGTAACTTGAAAAAAAAAAGGAAAAAAAGTTGGACTCAAGACGGGACGCGAACCACGGAACACCGATATCACGCCCGAACAAGATCCCATCTGAGCTATTACGACCGTTAGTAACCTGTCAAAATTTACCTTCTTATATTGTAGCAGTTTTTTATTGCCTGAAAACACGGACAAATGGACATTTTCTAAAAATAAATCCTAGCTAGATCGATTTATTGTCCCCGAAACTCTCTGGACACTAAATTTTATGAAAATCGTTGGAGCCGTTTCTGAGATTCCGATTATATATATATATATATATACAAGAATTCCTCGTTTAAAGGTATAGGATAGCTATTATAAGAAATTCATTCTGAAAAACTAGAAATAAGTAATGTTTAATACCAGTTACTCAAATCCATAGTTAGTGATTAATTTACATAGTGGTGTATAACCTATATATATATATGTTCCATCCATTACAGCCTATAAAAGTCCACTCCTGAACATAGGCCGCCCCCATAGATTACCTCGTGAGGGAATTTTGCTATAGTTGTCATGCTTGACAAGCGTAGTATTTTATTACTATGAGTTGTTATCAGTAAGGTACTGCCGTTTTTTTTTTCCTGTCGCCTCATATGACACCGTCGGGACGATGTGGGGTAGTGGATATTGTAACACTGCCAATACACAGTTAATCTTTACAAAGAGGTATTACATTAATAAAGAAAATAGCCATTAGAAATTAGGTTATCACTACCACACTTTCTATAATAATTCGTATCAATATTTATACATAATTACTACACACTACTCATATTTTAAGAAATCCTGCTGGGTGTTTTTCTGGTTCTACCTAGGACAGATATATTCTAAACCAGTAATAAAAAAAATCTTTTCTATTCTTTGTAGGTTGTTAACACTTATTGCTTTCTTTTTTTTCTAGCACTAGGTGAAAGAGAGCACAATTTTGTACTATCAGGTTGTGAAAACTCCATCTGTTCTACTTTTATATCATCAGACACTGAATCCAGGAGATCCAGTCCCTGTAACTGTTCCTGCTCTAAGCTATGTAACATTTGAAAGCCAGGTTCAAGAGAAGGGGTAAAAGCACCATCCAGAGCTGCTGGGAAATGTAATTCTGGAACCTCTTCAAGTTTCAGTTGTGGAGCAATATCGCCTATAGCTAAAGCTTCACATTGGCTTCTTAAATCCTCACATTTTTTGTTGATCTTTGCATGGTATTTAATAACACGGTTTTCATAAAAGTCATGAAGGTTTCCAACATTGAGATCAGCCAACACCTTGGAAATGACATCTGGGAATCCTGATTTTATACCACTGGCTTCCCTGTCAACTATGTTCCTCATTAGTTTACACATATTAGTCAAATAAATGTCAAGAGCATCCGCAACTGCATTTAGAGCTGTATTTGTACAAGTTGCTATGCCAACATGGCCTAAGGCTATTGCAGCACATTGACGAAGTGCACGTTTATGGCTTTCAGATGTAAATGGTAGAATAACTGGACCTTTTCCAAGAGAAAAATCACAATAAACTTTTTGCAGGAAGTTTATTGGCGGCGTAGATTCATGTTCTATTTTTAATTGTGGTTGTGGGGGAACTGTTGGTAAACTCATCGGGTCTAATCGAGCTCCTTCGAAAACCGCATTTTCAGTTTGTTCTAAAATAGCTGACAATTGTCTTGAGTATGCATGTAATTGAATAGTATGTGTAATCAAATTGGGCTTTGGAAGTTCTATAGGCGATGATTTTACAGTAATCGGTATTTCTGGTATATTTTGCATGCCCAGTTCTATGATAGGATTAAAATTTACAGTTTGATGTATAGTTTCATCGTTATCATCGTCTTCAAATTCTCCCCAAAGCTTTTTCGATGACATGATAAATAAATTACAGCTACAACATGTACTCCGTTAATACTAACCTACATTTAAGTAATTTTAAAGGTATAAATAAGTTATTTGTAAACTTGTTTACAATTTATACATATAATATTCTAAATTGTGTTATCGCAAATCGCATCTGTCATTCTGTTACAGTTTGTCACTGTCAGATGCAGTAGGTGTTTTTGTTACGATATACCAATGAAGCAGGCAGAGGCTTAAGACCACACAGCCTTGTCTGATGTGTAATTTATTCACAAAATTCTTCATAACAATTTGCTGATGCGTTATATTGCAAAGATTTTTTGGAGATTTAAACGACAGCTTTATCTAGCGGACAGATGATGACGATGATTCCTCAGCCATCCAAGCGGCTTAAAAACGAGAAAGCCAGGTTCAAGACGTTCTTTCTGTTCTTTCTTCCTCTGCATTTATAAACTCTTGCTATGTCTTTGTGTATTGTGTTATCCTTTTGAATACATCTCTTCGGCATAAGTTCTAGACATAAAGACTAGAATTTTTATTTTATTTGCAATCAGTGCGACGCTCACTCCATACATACACAAAGCCACAATTTTGCTTCAAATTGTTTTTACGAATAAATTACATGCGCAGAGTTTAAATACACAAAACTTTTTTTTTTTACTTTTTTTACTTAGTACGTATTGTAAACGCCAGCTTCGCTTCGCTTAATATATTATGTTATTTACAATCAGGTAATTTCCCCTTTTTAAATAAAATTATATATATATATATATATATATATATATATATATATATATATATATATATATATATATATATATATAGAGATCTCTTTACGGTAAATGTTGATCAGACGCGACTTCATGCGAGCACTTTGTTGATCCGAAAATGCATGTTGATCCGGCGCCTTTTGTTGATCCAATATGCATCCCTGGTAACTAATGTGGCTCCAACCAGATCAACATCTGCACTCACAAGACTGTTTGCTAGCGTTGGCTGAAGTTGATCCGATATACAAATCCACCTTGCGATGGTTACGGAAATTGTTGATCCGATTTAAATGTGCCAATCAGAGCACAGCAAACGATAAGGTAAACGATCGGATTGGCTGAATGCAGCCGCGACGTTGCCGTTTCGTATCTTTGGCGGTACAAGCTACAGATTAAATGCCTGTTATGTAATGCATTCAGGATGATGTTTGGTCTACCTCGTTATTGTAATGCGCCAGGTATGTTCGCGGATGCGCGTGTGGATTGTTTCTACTTCTTTCAGTTCCAATGGTATCCTGAGGGCATTTTCTGACAGGTTTGAGGTCAGTACCTGAACCATTGTCATATGGTGCACGCGCTGACTAATCGGGCCTGTCTTATATATAGTTTTAAAATTAGGTAAATAGTTTTAAGTTTTACGAAAATTAGTTTTAAGATTTGTATTATTACTAACATCTATGATCCTTGTGGTCGAAATAAACGACTTTTATAACGAATTACTCGACAACGCCCCTTCTTGTAGCAGAAGTGGTGGCAACGGCGACATAAGGTATTCGTCTGAGTGCGTGTTTGCGTGCGTGTGTGTGTGTGTGTGTGCGTGTGTGTGTGTGTGTGTGTGCGCGCGCGTGTGTGTGTGTTTGTGTTTGTGTGTGTGTGTGTATGTATGTGTTTGTGTGCATATGTGCGTGTGTGTATGTGTACGTGTGTGTGTGTGTGTGTGTGTGTGTGTGTGTGTGTGTGTGTGTGTGTGTGTGAATGGGTGTGCGTGTGTGCATGTGTGCACTGTTGTGTTTGTGTGTGTGAATGGGTGTGCGTGTGTGCATGTGTGCACTGTTGTGTTTGTGTGTGTGCGTGTGTGTGCGGCAGTGTGCGTGCGTGAGTTTGTGTATGCGTTTGTGCGTGTGCGCATGTGTGCATGTTTACGCGCGCGCTTGCGTGTTTGTGTGTGTGTGTGTGTGTGTGTGTGTTTACCATAAACCAGTTAACATGTTTTCCACATCTTCATAATCAAGATTTTTAAGGACGCGTTTACAAAATTGATAGGTATAGAATCGAACTATTACATGAGATATTATCATGAGACCTAACCTCCGGTCTTGATGGAGTGACCTCAAAATGTAATTCGGGATTACTAGTGGAACTCTTGGACTAGTAGAACTGGGTGTGCTGAGTTTTTTTTTAATTTATTGTAACAGAACCAACAGCATTTTGTAACATTATAAAATTAGTAAGTATTTACATTGTCTACTGCCAATTACAGGTTCTTACTTTGAAATAATACTAGTTTTTACGGAATTTATCGCGTATATTTAACTTTTTTACCCGACGTTTCGAGAGCTTTACAGCACCCATGGTCACGGGAAGGACTGAGATGTTCAACGTCCAGCTGTCATAGTTAACCGCGGTTACCATAGATTAAAATTTTAACTTTTGTTCCGATCATAAAATTTTAATCTATGGTAACCGCGGTTAACTATGACAGCTGGACGTTGAACATCTCAGTCCTTCCCGTGACCATGGGTGCTGTAAAGCTCTCGAAACGTCGGGTAAAAAAGTTAAATATACGCGATAAATTCCGTAAAAACTAGTATTATTTCAATGTGTAGTGTTCGCGTAAATATAAGAAATCATTAGGTTCTTACTTTATAAAAAAAACAAATCTTCTAACGTATCGCTACAACTGTTTGGAAATAATATTATAAAGGGTTATTTTTAAAGAGTAGTTATTACGCCATTACGCATTTTACAAAATACAGTGCATATATGTACATCTACTAGTGTTTTGTTTTGTAAATATTTATTTGTGTGTGTGTGTGTGTGTGTGTGTGTGTGTGTGTGTGTGTGTGTGTGTGTGTGTGTGTGTGTGTGTGTGAGTGAGTGTGTGAGTGTGTATGTGTGAGTGTGAGAG
Source organism: Parnassius smintheus behrii (assembly GCA_036936625.1). Classification (NCBI taxonomy): domain Eukaryota; kingdom Metazoa; phylum Arthropoda; class Insecta; order Lepidoptera; family Papilionidae; genus Parnassius; species Parnassius smintheus. Next base: position 16,302,419 of record JAUPFT010000013.1, read on the forward strand.
TGTGTGTGTGAAAGAGGTGTGGCATGTTTGTAAATGTTATTTTTTAGATTTATACTACTTGCTATTTCTTAAAATTGAGATTATTTCTTTTTTTATGGAAGCCTTACTGTCGTGGAAAATATCAATAGTTGAAAAGTTTTTGTTGTAGCAGTTAAGTTTACGACTAATGACAGAATTTTGAGCATATTTAGAGCGACTTAAAGGGACATGAAATAGGGATGTATGTCTGGTACGCTTCGAAGGAGCATTGAATTGTAGGAATTGAACTGTCAATTCGGGACTATCAATTTTATTACTACAGATGTCGTGTAGAAACAAAATTTGTAGAAGTGTACGTCGGTCCTTTAACTGCATAAGTTATGGTGATAGCAAGATTCCTTATAACTGCTTTTTTTTATGTTGAATACGATAATTTAACGCCTTAATAAATTTACATTGAATTTGCTCTATATTCTCTATATACTCTATATACAAATAATGCGGATTCCAGACATTACAACAATACTCCAAAACACTTCTTACATAAGAATAATACAAAATTTTTATGCATTCAGAATCTGAGAAAGGACGGGACACTCTTAGAACAAATCCTAAATTTTTATACGCTTTTGCAACCATTGTCGTGACATGATTAGACATAAGCATCTTGGAATCAAAAATAACACCAAGATCTTTGGTTTGGTAGATGCGTTCCAAAGGTATGTTATCTAATTTATATCGATATTCAATTTGGTGTATTTTACGAGTGAAGCTTATTTGATAACATTTTGTTATATTAACACTAATACGGTTATCATGATAGAAGAAACAAAGCTGGTTCAAGTCTTTCTGAAGTTGGTGTGCATCTTCCTCAGACTTAATATATGCGTAAATTTTAGTGTCGTCCGCATACATGAGAAAACGTTTGGGCTCGTTTTGTTAGTTATGATGAATCCTTACCTCCGGACTTGCTGAAGTGACCTGAAGGTGTACTTCGGTAGCTAACACTGTAACACCTGGACTAGTAGAACTAGGTATGCCGAGTTTGGGTTTGTTTTGTTAGTTATAATGAAACCGTCACAAAACAAAAGTTCTTTTCACTTTGTTTCTAGTACCAATAGGTATCCAAGCTGATATTCGGAAAATCCAATAACCTCGTAGTAACATCTTTAGGGGCAGTATCGATATCCACTTACCAGCCACCCTGATTTTCGCTGTAACCAACTGTCCTTTATATGAGCCTCACTTGCCCTCACGCGGTACCCACTTTACTGAACTCCGGTGCACCCACCACCACCTCTGCCACCTACGCCTCCACATCTACTACCGCACCCCTCTCTAAGCCTTCGTTATCCCCCTCCGCTACCTCCGCCTCCACCATAAACTCTGCTCCATCCGCCTCAACAATAAACTCCGCTCCCTCCGCCGCCGCCACCACCACGCGCTGTCACTATTCTTTTCACACAATTCCCCGTTTCCACTATCTCCGACTTTACCACGAATTCCTCTCCTCCGCCTTCGCCACATACTACGCTGCATTCACCTCCGCCTCCACGTCTCCATTCTCTGCCTCTGTTTTCTGCTCGCACACACACACACACACACACACGCACACACATACACACATACACACAAACATACACACACATACACACACAAACACGCACTCAGACGAACACACACGCACGCACACACACCCGCACGCACGCACTCGCACACGCATACACACACGCGCGCTCTCGCGCTTTCACATAAATACAGACACACACACACACACAAACACGCACACCTACACACACACACACACACACACACACACACACAAACACACACACACACACACACACACACACACACATACACATACAAACACACACACACACACACACACACACACATACAAACACACACACACACACATACAAACACACGCGCGCGCACTCACACACGCGCGCGTGCACACACACATACTAACACACACACACACGTACTAGAAAAAAACACAACAGTGCACACACGCACACATACACTCACACGCACGCGCACGCACTTGCGTTCACACGAACACACATGAACGCACATACACCAATACGCACGCGCACACACAAACTCGCATAACACACACACACACACACACACACACACACACACACACACAAACACACGCAAACACACACACACACACACACACACACACACAAACACACGCAAACACACACACACACAC